>VXAZ01000782.1:1199136-1240404 GCA_013399875.1 Gymnorhina tibicen | reverse complement strand
AGCCCGGCCCGCTCCTCCTCCGGCAGCGGCGGCCGCACAAGAGCCCTATTGTATTATTGACACTGCTGGGCTCCAGGCCCCGCCTCTTCCCCTTCCCTCCCTGCCCGCGCCGGGCCGGGCCTTCCTGCCAGCTGCGCCGGCAGAGCCGCTCCCCGCCCGGAGAGCGAGCGGGAACCGGACGGCGGAGAAGGAAAAAGGGCAGCGTATCTGGTGAAGGTGTGGAGCGCATGTCCTATGAGGAGCGGCTGAGGGAGCTGGGGTTGTTCAGCCTGGAGAAGAAGAGGCTCAGGGGTGACCTTATCGCTCTCTACAACCACCTGAAAGGAGGCTGTAGCCAGATGGGGTTCGGTCTCTTCTCCCAGGCAACCAGCGACAGGACAAGAGGGCATAGTCTAAAACTATGACGGGAGGTTTAGGTCGGACACGAGGAAGAATTTTTCCACAGAAAGGGTGATTAGATATTGGAATGGGCTGCCTTGGGAGATGGTGGAGTCACCGTCCCTGGAGGTGTTAAAGGAAAGACTGGATGTGGCATTCAGTGCCATAGTCTAGTTGACAAGGTGGTGTTTGGTCATGGGTTGGACTCAATGCTCCCAGGGGTCTTTCCAACCTAATTGATTCTGTGATTCTGTGAAGGGGCTGGAAGGGAAGGCCACAGTCTCAGCCCTTCCAGTGGGTGTCAGGGGCTGAGGGGAGAGAACCATACCTGAAACCAGGTGAGAGACAGGAGCTGGCTCCTGCTGTTCCCGGGTGTTACTTTTCCCTTTGAGGTGCCAGTTCAGAAGATGAGCCAAGGGGCAATGCCTGGTCTGCATCCCTGAAGCCACCAGCTACTGAGACTCAACTTTGGACTGGGCAGCTGGTGGCAGGGACAGAGATGGCCAGGCACCTCACCACATCCCTCTTCCAGCAGCTTCTGAGGGCACAGTGCACCCATTTCAGCCCAGCCCAGCATTAAATTGAGAACATATTACCTAAGTGGCACAATTTGTAAAATAATGAACATAAGTTTTACCTTAGGGCAGCTTTTAGTCAGCTATCAGTGTTAATCATTCAGCCTATGACACTGAAACAACATTAGGTAAGAAGCACAGTAGGAAGCATCAGAATAAAGGAAACAGCGGCAAAAATTCAGCAAACCTCCTCTGTTGTTACGCCCCACACCCACACTCATTTCCCATACTGCTATTACCAAGTATCGCTTGCGTCAAACCCTCTGGAAACCCCTTTTGCCTTCCTTACTAAGTAGGACTGCTGCCAAGAGTCGTAGCTGGAGATCATCCTTCGGCTGCTGCAGCCCCATTTCTCCATGCACACAGTAACTGAAGCATGGAAGGGCTATGGAAACTCAGCAGAGAAAGAAATGGAACCTGGGGACTCAAATCTGGGGTACAGGTCTTCTCTTGAGGCCAGGCACAGAGAAGAAACAGCAAGATTATAATGAGAAGTACAAAGGAGAAAAAGGAAGAGATAAGCAGCAAGCATGGAAAGGGTAATTTGGCGTGCCTGAGCTGCATTTCTACAATGTTTCCTGACAGCAGCCGAAAGATGAGAAACAGATCATAAGAAAGGAGGCACTGTTTCAGCCAGATGTTCCATCTAGCTCAACCTAGCCTCCCACCTGCTCTACGAAGTCACGGGCACCTCGCACTGACTCTCTCTTGGCCCAAGTGGGCATCCACAGTAAGATACTTCCCCTGAGTACTCTACAAGCCTCCAAGTACTTAATCACATTTCCCAAGCAGTATGTGGAGCGTCTGTTTAGTAACCCTCCACAAATCACTTCTCCAAGTACTTGTCCAAGTCGGCTCTCACTGAATTCATGTAGGCTTCTGACTGTAAATCACTGCTGGCAAGGACTTCCATGCATCTACTACCTGCTGCAAAAAGAAAAAAAAAAGTCTTTTTTCTTTTGAATAACTGGTTAATATTCCTGAGTGTAATATGAGGCATGGCTTTCTACAAATGCAGTTAGACCACAACTAAACAGCAATGCTGACGCATATGATTTCCTTCACACACCAGCAATCACCTCATTTGCCTTCAGTTCATTTACCTGCCAGAAAAGCTCTCTGGGCAGCTTCAGAAAACCACAGTATTGAGTAAAACACCAAGAATGCTCCCCGTACCACCGCCACTTGTGGACTCCTCTATATCAAACCAGGTGGACCAGACAGCAGGGCAGGCAATATTGAATTTTAGACAAGAGATTTGAAGTCCAAAATGAAGGGAATTCAGAGTGATAAAACCAAGTTCATGTACTAAAGACCTGTTTTCTAGTCATAAAAGAAATAAAGTCTGGTTGAGTTAAACTAAGCAAAAACCATTTTTAAGTACCAATACTTTTCAAGTACCAATATCTTCATTAGGACTTCAGAACAATTTCTATTTTTTGTGTATCCATGAAACCTGCTTAGTACAGTGTATATATATATATATATATATATACATATATAATGTTTTAAGTATCCATCATTCTGAAGAATGCATATTCCCATCAATGAAGGAAACATCCCTACAAGAATCTTCCTGCCAGATTACTTTATATATGAAAGACCTCATCAGAAGCAGATGCAGCCCAACCCAGGAAAGGTGTTTAGCTGCTATCTTCATTTCCCATGTCTGGAATCATACACACCTCCCTACACTGGCTGTCACATGTCAGGAGAAGATGATATCCAAGCCTCTAATTCTGTAGTAAATCCACAGCTGTACATGGTGGGCTCATAGCCAAAAGATAAATGACATAGGAAAACCCATATCAGAAAGTCTGTGGGGCTACAGATTCCAATAAATGCTTTACATTCACGGTATATTTCTATAGGAACACCAAACAAGATGAGTAAATAGGAAGCTGACTGTACACTTTTGTTCTTTTTAAAGACATATGCAACACAGTTTCTACATTTGTTCTCGAAAGGATGAACTACAGATGCTCTTATGCACCTAGAGAATATAAGGAGTTTACAAAGCCAGATGTTAACATGTTGATAAAATGTAGCACAAACAGGAAATCTTCCAAAGGGTAAAACTAGGTCTGGAAACTAGAAGAGGTATGATCGGGATAAAATAACATATGCACATATACCATACCCAAGTTGAACCAAGTCCTGCTTCAGCTGTACAAAAGCTGCCTGTGGTATATTAGGATATTAAGAAAGTTACAGTGAAGTAGTGTTGAACATCTGAGAAGATGGTCATGCAGAGCTTAACATGGATCTGAGCCACAGAAGAAGCACCTCTTTCTGAAATACCTACAAGTACTCCAGTGAATTTCAACAACAACAACAACAACAACAACAACAACAACAACAACAACAACAACAATAAAAAGTGGTTTTTTACACTGTATCTGCTATTGCTGATCAGATGCCAGAGAAGCAAAAGACAAGAACGTCACAGAGGAGTAGTCAGGGGAAATAAGCATTGGAAAGGCCTGGTAAGTTAATTCAAACCCCTTACCTCCAAGTCTTTGTGGCATTCCCAGCCTGCACATAGAAGCCTCCATGGCCAGCGATTCTAGTTGACTCTGATAAAAGAAATACACAGATACCAAAGCATGGTATACCACTTTTCTTTGAAATGTGTAGATGCTGCATAAAACTCCCTTCATCAGCAGAGCAGATACCATTGATGAAACCTTGATACAACGTCCTTGAAACCAGAGCAAGCATTGGCAGTTACTGGCAAGAGACAGAAAAGCTTAACTCCTTTCTTTTCCTTTCACAGTGAGCAAAATCATTGAACTGTTACCATAAAGCACAAACATGCACCTGCAAACGAGGGCATTAATTATGACTGTGGAGAAACTTTCATTCTTGTGTGGAAAAAAATGCAAAGCAGAATCTCAAATAAGGATGGCTAGCCATCTTTAAACCCTTGTGACTAAAAATGTTTCTGATATTCACTAGTAGAAATAGAAGCAAAGAACACTCAGAGCTTCAAAAGACAGTCTTTAAACACTGAATCCAATCCTTTAGCACTTGTTGGGGCAGCTATCAAAAGATGCCCTCAGGTCATAGTACAGCCCTTCCATTTTATCTCCAGGACCCTATAAAAAAAGGCCCCTGAAGTGTTTTTTTTTATGGAGGGACTTCAGAAATGGGGAGGAAGATCTCCCTCATAAAAAGATCAGCACATTCAGACCAAAAAAAAAAAAAAAAATGGTACTTTCACAATCATGAACCATTTACTCTCTTAAGAGCAAAATGTGCCAGGTTCACTTCCCAGGATCTGACAAGTTCAAAGTTTTGTGCTTAGGGAGATCTTTGATTTATCTTTCTCCTTCTAAGACAGTAGTACAGACTGGAGAGGGCTGCCAGTAGCTTTCAAAACTGATTAGTATTATAGCTCTGTACCTTAAATGCATAGAAGTAAGTACCTAACAAAAAAAGAATCAAAGAATACATCTTATGCTTTTGTATTAGTGAGGAAATAAAGTTGCCTTTATTATGAAAGACCTGGAAAGTTAGCTGCCTCTCTGGTGATGTATTTGCAGTTTGGGGGAAATCTCACCACAGCAGACAGCATCCATGTAAGTAGGGGAGGGTAGGGCTGCTGCTCCCTTCAGTGCTCAGAAATCACAGCTCTGTGGTCACTCCACCTTTCCATATCCCCCAAAAGGTTTAATTTTTATTTTTATTTTTGAGACACATGAGTTTAATGGCTTAACAGGAAAAAAAAAAGACAAACCAAAATGAAAAAACAAACCCAAGCTTTCTTCCCTATGACAAAAGGTTCCTAAAAATAAAAGTGTGGATTCTTGGATGACTGTATGAGCTGTGATTTCACTGCCACAATACTTGTGATAAAATGAAGCTGGAAAAGCAGAGAGATACATACACTGTCATCTAGACACAAGAGTCCTTTGAGCTGCCAGTACTGCAGAGGTGCTTCGCCTTAAATTTAGCCTCATCATTTGGATAGAACCTATAATAGCACACTGAGTTCAGCCTTTGCAGTTTGGGAACATCAGACAAACACTCATTTAAACATTGTTCAAGAGCCTTTTAACATCACCATAATTTCCTATCTATCAACTTTGCCTGTTGTTTGAAGGACAAACTTTCTACAGCTGTTTTAGCAAAAGGATATGAGTGAAATCTACGTGTATGTGAAAGATCTCCTAGACCCTTGCAGCACTGGCAATTTTAAAGCCTTGAGCAATTGGAAGGAGGATGACTTGTACTTGACAGATGCTGGTCACATTGCTTAATATACAGTCTGGGAAAGTACTCTGATACTCTGGCCATGAAATTGCACATAGCTGGGGATTATCACTAGATGCATTAAAAAAAGAAAAAAAAAAGAAAAAGGAATGAGCAGTTGCACATTTTTCTTTATGTACTCAGAAAACTTCAGAGCTTTTTTAAAAGCTCCTCTCACTTCCCCCTCCTCTTCTTGTGTGTTACTCAGAAGCAGTGATGACTACATGTGCTTCAGGAAGACTCTGTGACCACAAACATTACCAGCAACAGTCTTATGGCAACCGGGCATTCTGAAGAGATGAAAGCAGTAAAAAGCATTTTTCTATCCAACTGGACACCAAGATATTAATGTCTGGACTGTTAATGCTCCGTGACTCCCAGGCATTCAGTTAATCCTCCTGCACATCCTGCTTCTACCAGGTTTGATGTTTGCAAAGTTTTGCCATATGTAGATGGTTGTGTTGAGAGACAGAGTTCAGACTAGATAGCTTGAAGAAAAACCTCCAGGTTAGCAATACAGCAAATGATTATTTTCAGAAATTGTCCTCAGCAAGTTACTATAGCTCATGCTGCAAACTCTGCAATCAGTGCCCAGGGAATGGAGTGGACTCCCAGAGCTAGCTGCCTTCCAACATACACTGCAGCAAAATGCACTAGTACAGCACACAAGTTCAGGAAGTGCTACAGCCAGTTGCACCATCCCACTCAAATCCATGGATGCTAGAGACAATACTTGCAATCGGCACTTATTCATAGCTTTTGGAACTGTCAGACTAGAACTTACATGGTTTAGATCAGATTTAAACATGCCTGGGAAGAGCTGTTCCTGCAGACCTCCAAAGACCTATGTCACCCTTGTGGATTCAGAAGGCTTACTCATTAATTCAAAAAAGAAATGGCACAAAGCTCCCAATGAGTCAACAAGGAACTTGATAGCAAAAGATCTAGAGTTTAGGAACTAATCAGGCAGGCAACTGGGCTGCTCCTAGGTATTAAAAGATTCATTTCACTACATCCTGCATTAAACTTTTAGGAAAACAGCCTGTGAAATCAATATCTTTTAGAAGATATTATTATCAACGCTGATTTAAATTTATGCAGAATGCTGAATTCTGTATGAATAAAGCCTAAATACTTAAAAGCCAGCATTTAAGTAAGAAAATATTCAGCTATAGAGTTTTTACTCATGCCTAAGCCAGTAAAACTTTTTTCCCCTTATTAGTCAGAATGACTAAAGCATATATTTTGTAATAAAAGGTTATGGTTGCTTTATGGAATTGAAAGAAATCTGTCCACTTTATGTAAGTGCAGCCTGGTATGTGGATTAAAGTCATGCAAAAAATGCATGTATATTAGATATGACAAAAGAAAGTGGGTGATCTTCTAGCAACTGGCGCACAGATACTTCTTCATGTTAGTATTTGAGGATGTGATTGGTAAAAATGGTGAAAATACTTAAGGGCAGCTTTACTATGACTTAGACACTACATAAAAAAAGATTATTAGGCAACTTGGATCCAGCTGGGGTAACAAGATGGTTTTTAAACCGTATAATTGTACAATAATAGCTAAGGGTAAACCAAAAGCTTTGATACTTTGAAGCTTCACAATTTTACTCAATATATTCAAAAGACAATTATATTGATACAGTACTTTATGTTCTTTCCAAGCATTTATGCTTAGTGAGAGTTACCCTGGACCATTTCTACTTGGACGAGTCACATTCCTGACCAGTTTAAAGCCGCATTTAGAGATTTATTATTTTCAGGAGGTTTTTACCTTATTATTATTATTATTATTTTCAGGAGGTTTTTACCAGGTTTTGGATATTACATCCAAAATGTAATAATATTGGATGTAATATTACTGATTATTAGAAAGGACCTGCTTTCTAAACTAACAATTTTACTACTACAACCACCACAATCTCTGATTGAGGAAAAATCCCTGCTGTCAAAAAAAAATCACCTTTTTCAGAGGATGAATGACTGGAGAGTTAATGTTATTTTTGATTAGCTATGAGCAGCTATTTCAAGATATATCCCTGTTTAAAAATGGAAATCATGTTTCCCATTTTAAAAAGTCTTCAGAATCCAGAGTTTAAATATTTCAAATGTTTATTATGAATCACATTCACAGTGTAATACAAATTACATTAAAAGCTACACAACAAATGTACAAAGAATACATGAAACATGTACCATTCTGTAATGCAAAGAATTCCTGACTCTTAAGCTAGAAGTGTTTTTAACACCTGTTAGCAAGAAATGGAAATCGAAACATAAATAATTGGATTGAGAAACTCCTTCATTATTTAGGGAATTTTTATTAAAAATTCTTGATGTCGGTAAACAGACCGTCCATGTTAAAAAAAAAAATAAAGCAACACTGCTCCTCCCAGCATGTAGAAAAGTTATTCCTCTGTTTCAAGCCTAGAATAATTTTCAATTAATCATCCTGTTCTCCAGCAAAAGTAGTCACAAAAGTCCATTTAGCACTTTGTTTCCAGAGCAGGTTGAGGATACAAAAAATAAGCTATAAACATACACATAATCATGTGTTAGCATGTATTTGGAACTATTATATGTAAAAGTTTAGAGACCAAGGTAGTCCAGTATATGCACTGCTGATATAAATCACACACGGACAGTTCTGAAGTACATTATACAATTTCAATGTACTATCCATATCAAAATAATACATTTACTGTACATGTCTAGATTAATTCCTGCACATGTTGACTGATGAGTTGTGCTAGTACTTTGGAGAGCAAGATAAAATTTCTATCTCTTTTCACAGCCTCACCTCACACTTATAAAAAAAAATAATCCTGGCTGGCTAAATGCAAATAAGTGGTAATTTCTGCTACCAGTTGGATTCTGGTGGTGCCTTGATTTTCTTTCACTTTGTCAAATAAAAACATTTCAGAGAAGTGCCAATTATCTTACCTTCAGTACACCAATGGTTTAGTTTATTCAAGAGATATTCTTACTTATTTAATCTATGCATAACTATAACAAGAGGTCCTAAGGACATATTCTCTAGTTTAAGCTAATGGCAAGCATTTGCCCAGTAGCAACAAAATGACAGTTCAGAACCTCCCTTGGGTATTACAGACTTATGAATTTCAGAAGAACAGATTTTCATGTGCTAATTCAAAAAAATTAGAGATGTGTTTTTAGCCACCCACTTTGGAGCTCCAGACCTGTGAAACTGATGAGTCAACACTCATTTTCAGTTAAGATTTCCAAGATCTTCCCTTTTGACAGATGACCATAATGAGGAAATTGCTTTAGCACCTCAACACAGCCCCAGTCCATTCAATGAATTGTAAAGGCTATGCAAACTGGCAAGCCACTGTTTTCATTACAAATTTTGGTTTTGTGTGTCTGCATGCACAGTTGGTTCAAGTATTACAGAGGGCTTGTAAACCTGGACATAAGCTTTAAGTTCATGTAGAAAAATCAGTAAGGATGTAATATGCAAAAATAAATCAATCATGTATTTAATACCCATATAGATTGGCATTCTAATATGCCCTATTTAGCATTAAGCATTATTACTGAACACCATTCAAATGCATCTCACAAAATGCTGGTAGCACTTCTTCAGCCTGTCTTTAGAATTAATACAAAATAAATCCTATGGCAGTGTGTAGCACTTTACAGCACTTTCTGTACTACTTCTGTATGTAAAAGCCTTCTCCTGGGGTCTAGCAAGGAAGAAGGGGTTTTTAATGCCATCAAAGTCCCTCTCTGACTACTGGCTACTCTATGTCCCTTCTAGCAAACAACAATGTGCCAGAGGTTTATTGCTGCAAGTGCAAAGAAACCGCGCGTACATCCCATGTGGGAGCTGGGAATGCCAGAGGCAGCTGTACTGCCAAAGAAACTGAGCAGACCTTAAAGTAGCTTCAGCAGAGCACTCATGCTCAGGATTCACCTCAAAGCAGAAAAGCCTGGCAAGTGCTCACTTACCAGAATGCTGTTGTGGCAACTCTCACCATAAATGCTGCTGCAAACAACTTCATTCAAAAAACGTGCTGAAGCAGAGTAAGCCAAAGTCACAAACTGCTTTTGAAAGCATGTTACAAGGACAATTCATTTCAGACTAAGCTTTCAGAAAAAGTCAACGACTACAGCTTCCTTCCTGGACCCCCAGTGAAGACAAATTTGCATGTGGGAAAGTTTTGAAGGGCAAGTTTCACAAAAATACACTTTCTAAACAATGTGTCTGAGTTAAAGATAACAATTACTACTGCATCAAACTTGGATCAGCATTGCACTTTTAAAATATGTGTAACCATTAGATGTTGTCAAGAAACATTCAAGTGTCGATAGATGATGTTTAGAAATCACACTGTAAAAAAGTTAGTAGAAAAGCTCAATTGTTTTTGAAGTTAAATTTAAGTTTCAAACAGAATGCACATCGTGAGCTATGCCATTTATTCCAATTCAGATAACATGGTATTAAAATCACCAGTGGCTTTATAAAAGGGATATATGAGAAATACAAAACTAAATGACAAAACTATGGCAATATTCAAGCTAAGTGACATCCAAGTGCTGAGACAAACCGTACATGAGCACCTTCATGCTAAACTTCATGTTCCCATCTGCATGTCAGCGAAGTTGTAGAAATTGTCTACATCTTGAGATGCTGATGCTTTGCTTTCCGATACAAAAACCTGTTTTGTTAAACAAGAAAATAGTTATGCATCAGTAAAAGCAGTCTTTGCTCATCTGGAATCAGTAATGCTTATTTTTAGTTTTGCATTTCAAGAGAGACACAACTCTGTTGGTTCCCACTGTGTGACAGAACAAATCCTAGAATTCTCTCAGCCCTGATGCACCCACCATTTGTTATTGTCACCCCCTCCTAGCACACATGCTAGCTGCATTAACCCTTGCCTTGAGGATCAGGAGTTTAGGGCTTCATTATTCAGGGGTCACAGCTTCAGTTAGTGTCTATTTAGATGTATGTTGATTGGTAAAGTCAACTCTCTCCAGGAGAGCGGGGGAAAAGTAAATACACAAAATCCTTAGATTACTACTTTCCTTTAACAGAAAGGGAGAGTTTGTAAGAAAGACTTCGTTGTGCTATATTACCCTCAAAAAAACTTTGTTGCTTCTCCAGCAGATGACTATTTTTTAAAAAATAACTCTAATTACATTTGCATTTTTCAAAATTTACCAATGTATGTGAAAGTCCAAGCTCTAGGACAGTCACCTTTGAAAGCTTTCAGCAGATCAACAACTGTTTTAGGCAATACCCAAACAGTTGTGTGAAACAGAGAGCATTGAGGCTGTTCACCAATCTCAATATGCAAGCAATAGCCTCAATCAAAAAATTAAATGAGATGACTTATTACAAGATGACTGTTTTCCAGAAACTGGGCAGCCTAGTTCCAAGTAAGTCTTTTGAAAGGAACTGAAAGACAGCAAGGAGCTGTATGGATGCTATGTCTCAAAGACATTCTAATCTTCTTTGAACAGCTGCCTGAAAGCAAAGGGTTTGTCACTTTCCTGTTATCAGGAGTGCTCTAAATGTTTCCACAAACTTTCTCAAAACCATTGCCATTCAGAGAAAGGGAACAGCAAGGAAAGAGGAGGTGTGGTGTAAGGAAGCTAAAGTGAAACAAGCTGACAGAAGAAAAAAGAGCACTGCCTTTGAAGGAAGGCATTCTGCGGTATTCTACACAGCAAAAGTAAACATGGAAAAAAGTAGAAATCCCATCATATTATCTTTGTCATGGTTTAATAGACAGGACACCACAAAGCTAAGTCACTAAATCCAAGACTTGAAGTGGAATTTTTCTGTGCTGTATTTATAGAACTTGATTTTGCTAGTATGTGAAATAACAGTTTTAAGTGGAAATCTTGTGTTCTGCAGTGGATCTGGGGATTCAGAACTCTCTTTCCTAGGACAATTTTCTTGTCACTAACAAGTAACTTGGGTTTTGAGTACAAAATACCAAAACAACAACAAAAGGATATTCCCATTTTACTACCCATTAATCTAAAAAGATTGTGTAGTATGTCAACACTGTATCTCCACCATGAAATAGCTCAGACATTCTGTACTATTTTCGGTGAATAAAGCAATACACCAGCATACCTTGGTCCCACTAAAAACTTCATTTATAGTGCTTTGACATTGTTCCACAGCACCATCTCCATTGAACTCCAAAGCAACCACTGGACCTGGAAAATAGTTTCATCTAAAATCAATACTACTTTTAAGCTTGGCAATGAAACAGTAGATTTCTCAACCCATAGGGAATTGTGAAGCTTGCAAGAAGCATTTTTTTTTTTTTTGCTTGAGCAGCCCCGTAACAGCAGATAAAGAATTAAAAACACTTAAACACATTAAAAAAAAAGTACAGCGTTATCTGCAATTCCATGCTCTTTGGTTTTTTCTTTTTTGCAGAGATTTGGGCAGGATTCCAGTTTTGCTTCTCAAAAGGCAGCAATAGCACAAAAATGCTAAGGAGTGCAAGGCATCATGGAAGTGAGTCAGACTATACTGCTCAAATAGTGAGCCATTTCAGACATCTGGAGTGGGACTGAGTCATTCAGGCATTTTTGCCTCAGTCCCAAGATAGCGAATTGCCTGATTTTTAGACCTGTTCTCACCCACTATTTGCAGATCTGCTTTCTCTGGTTTCATTCTGAACATGGTATTTCTTCCCATATGACTGCAATATAGCCCAGAAAGTAGACTATCATCTTGTAAGCGCGATGACTTTTGTCCTATTCTTGCAATGAACATCACAAACCTCTCATGTCACCATGAATAAACCTGCATGCTGCTACCGAGTTCGGGAGCGCGTAGTGAGCTTTAGCATGTAACAGATAACAAGACGTCAGTACTTCTGCAAGAAGAGGCAAAACCCAACTGCAGTCATATCAATAGAAAGGCTTTTGAAATACTCTGACAGTACACCAGTTATAAACAAGAATTTTAAATGCTTATCTGCTTTATGTACATCTACACCGATTTGCTTAAATATTTATATGGAAATGCTGAACGGCTCAGTGGTTGAGCAGCATTGGTGACAAGTTAGAAACACTCTAAAAGCACGCGCTTCTTTTGACCACTCCAGGCAGGTCCGCATGTGCCACTGCTCCTGAGCTATGCGGTTGGACCACTAGAGGGGGAGCAGAGACAAAATACACGTGAAATAACTCATTTCTGATGCCTTCAGGAGTTTGGGCTGGTTTAGGGCCTCACTGAGGCTTCCAAAATTCATCTCAACAGGTTCTACAGTATGCCCTTGAAACACAAATTTCTCCTTCATTCATCTTTCTTCTCCAGAACTCTCTAGTGACAGATTTCTATATCAAGAGGAGAAAGAAAACACAAACTCACCTTTTTCCAGCAGTGGAATGAATTCTGATGCACTCTGCTGGAAAACTCTGTGAGCATCCTCTGCCTTCATTAAGACTTCTTTAGTCTGTACCAGCTGAAAGCCTTTACTAGTCATCTGTTAACAGAGAAAGAATTCATGTTAAAAATGCTTCTAAGGCAGAGTTCAACTTGAGTATCCAGATTACACTGTAATATACCCATTTTTCCCACACACATTAAGTCACAGAGCAAGGGGACCCTTTTTGCTCTTTTCAGAGACCATTTGCTTTTTCTACACTCTGTTTATTTTCATTCCATTCATCCAGATTTTCTCCTCTGCCCTAGTGCACCTAGAGGAATAAATGTGAATATTTTTGTTTTATATATTAGGGCCCAGGGTTATGTGTTTTTCCCCACAATCCCTCACAAGGAGAAACTAATGGGAGTTAAAGGCATTCAGCACCTGGAAACAAGCAGTTAGTTTTCTTTAGTCTGCAATAGTTCAGTCAAGCGTTAGCTCAAACTCTCATCTATCCACTGCTAAAGTTTTCAGTTTTGGAATAATAGTTAACAATGTTTGAAAACACACATACACATCCCACCCCACCCCCTCATTTTTACTCCAAATCTAATATGAAACTAAAAGCATGTGGGAAAGGAGCAGATACATTTTTACTTCCAAAACATCTATTAATCTACAGAGCAGTTGGATTTCTACAGAAACTCACTAACTAGTCTTTTAGCATCTTCTTAACTCTAATTTCTAAAGAAGCACTAACAGAGGAGAACTGTTACCCTACATCTATTACCCTCTTTTCTGTAGCTATTCCTTTGTCAGAAAAAAACCCAACTAAGTATCATTATCTCCCTTCACTCAAGTAACTCAGTAGCTGAGTTCCATAAAAGTCCAACTGGGCAGTTGGAGGGGGGGTAAGGAGACATCCTACAGCTTTCTTTCCTTGCAGATAAAAACCCAAGGGAAAGAGCTCCACCAGATGTTTAGTTGATCATATAACACTGCAGCTTTTGCAGATACCACTCTCAGATGCTGTAGCCCATGGTTACTGGCTCTGCTCTGTGACATCCTTGGCACTTCAGGATGGTGAAAGCAGCCAGCCACTCCCAGGTTTTAGCCCCAGGAAAGTACAAACTCAGCCAAGCTTGAAAGCTGCTGCCTCACAGGAAAAAAAAAGACAAAAAAAGAAAGAAAGAAAAAAAAAAAAGACCAATAAAAAAAGCTATTTAAGTCATTGAAGACAGCTGACCAGCTGTGACAAACACTCACTGCCCCTTTCAGAAAAAAAGTTCCAACACTGAATGATATGGGGGAGGCATTTTAACCCTTTTTTTTTTTTTTTTTTTGACTCTGTTAGTACCAGAAAAACTTTCAGGACAGACTTTTGTTAGCTGACACTTTCAGGGCAATAAGCTAACAAATTAATCGGCTACATCCCTTTCACAAGCACTGGCAATCTGTATGTGACCAAGTTCATCAAATCAACTACACATTTTCTTCAGAGCATCGTTTTGCTGCGCCATGCTGGGAAAGTACACCAGAACTGTTAGAGGATAGATGTGCCACTCACAGGATGTCAGATGTAAAGCAACTGACTAATCAAATGAGATTCAGTCCTTATCTTGCTTTAGAGTTTTAAACAGTGCAGTTGATCAGTATGGTCAATAGACAAACAGAGTCTATATATTCCCCCTTTAGGGAGCATCAGAGGCTGTCCAGAGGAAAGTTTAATTAGGAATTGAAAAACCTGAATAAAGACAAAGGTTGCTTACCTCATCAATTAACTTCCTGGCATTTGCAGTCGTGTAGTCACCAGCAAAAAACACGGCCAAACACGATTCATCGCTGTTTTTCTGTCTCTGCCCTCGAGTTATTGGTATTATGCTCTTTGCAGCATCAGTAGAAATCCTGACGGCTTTCAGCTCCTCAGAGCTGGGCAGAGGAACGTAATCTTGGACTACAGCAGTTTCAGGCAAAAGGCCCCAGTTATTTTCTCCAGACACAGGGGTAAAGTCATGGATGTTGCTCCACGTGTTGTTGAAGATACTCAGACCAGCATCTTTAAATTGTAAAGCAAGCTCAGGATAATAGTACTGGAAACATCCAAATTTCATACCTGTGGAGGACTCAATAATGGGCTGGGTGGCACAGCACAAGAACACCTCCAGCTTTCTGCAGTCCCGCGTGCGGAACTGTTGGCAGGCAACCACACATTTACAATCTTTGCAGTCACGGAAAAACACGCTGCCTTTTATTGGTCCTAAAAAGATTTGGCAATTTACACAGTCATCAATAGTGATTGTAGCAGAATGGTCAAATATGTAGATTTTACAGTTCTCGCAGTCCTGAATGACAAATTGTTGCCCTGCTACTTTTCCGGGCAGTCGACCCACAATTTCATCTTTAAGTCCGGAAAAAGTGTAATCTTTGGGGTCAATCTGAAGGAGGAAGAAAAAAAAAAAGAAGGTTAAAATCTTCAAATACAGAGAATATTATAATGCTAAATGCCAATTGACTTGCATTGACTGAAGTGCCACTGAACTGTACAGGATAAACTGCCACAAGGGGCTTCAATGAGTGATGAAAGATCAGAAGCAACTCTTTTAGCTCAACTACTGGAATACACAGTACTGAGGTACAACTAAGAAGTGAAACTACACTTCTGAGATGCTCCAGGGGAAAAAAACCAACAACTCAGTTTGTCCTTTAATAAAGAAAGGCGGCAAGGAGAGCTAGTTTTATCTGTGGACTCTAAACTGTTTCAACAAGGATGATGGTTCCGGGTATTAGAGTCATAACTGTAATAAATAAATTGTCTGACATACTTACAGATTCATAAAGCTGGAGATACACAGTATTTTCTTTCTGAGTAGCTTTCTTGGTCATATTTTACCACAATTCAACACATTGCAAGGAAACCTTGTTACTGTCAAGCAGTATCTTCTCTATTACGTTTGCAAACTACAGAGAGCTCCTTAATCTGCACCACAGCATTATCTTGTGCTAACAATGACAAGATTTTTGTGCTAACAAAACATATGAGATTGTTTTAGCCATGTCTAAGAAGCAAAAACTGGCAGTGGTGGTACAGGGGGCATGTTTGCAGATCTCCTCCACACTCCAGCATCCCTCTCACTGGCACAGAACACTTGAGAGAGGCTGTGGCTTTCCCTGGGACTCTCCTTTAGGGAGCATCAACTCATGAGCCACACAGCACCTAGGATGGATGCAATACAGGTGGAAAGCACGAATAATACAGACCATGCTGTCCTAAAACCAAAAGAATCTGAGCTGGCTTATTTCTAGATGTAAGTTAAGTCTCAAGTCAACTGCAATTCCTGGAGCAAATTCTACTCTGCCCTCTTGTGAAAGCTCATTAAAATAGCACTTAGAAGTGTACAAGTACTTGAAAGAGCCTAACACAAGACCACAAACCTGTTATTTGATTATCAGCCTGAGGCTCCTAAAATTTGCTGTACCATAACCAGTTTCGGTGTAGTCCAATTTCTAAGGAACTCCTCCTCCCTAGCATGTCAAACATTGACATGATATTTAGAGACCAGCAAAAGGCATAAACCAGAACGGGCTAGCACCAGATATTCACTAAACCAGCCTTGGTAGCTTTTGACTGGAACAGCCCAAGGCAGCTAAAAATCTCTACCAACTGATAAAATGTATTTTGTTCTATGCAACATATGTGACCTTCAGACAGGAAAGGAAGGAGCTTTGCAGCTAATGAATCTTCCAAATAAAATGCAAATTGAGACAATGAAGATGGTTTCCTAGAACTCTCTCCCCAGTCATATTTAATACCACTAGTATACATCCAGGAAAGTTAGTTGGAAGTGTTACAAATAAAATTGGGAGACTCAAAAGATAAGGGACACCTCATGGAGACTCGGTCACACAGCATGCTTTGGATTCAAACTCTCCAAGGTCTTTAGTCTCAAGTAATGTTACATATTTGATCCATATACAAGTTATTTACATTCATATTCCCTCTTACTTGAGAATATAAGTATTAAAGTTGGTTTTGGATGTATTCTTCCCAGGCATCTCCTAGAATATTTATGTATATTTGTGTATATTTGTATGTTGGGTGTTGTTTTTTTAAAATAACCATGGGAGAGAGACTTCCTGCCTTCAAAAGAGGCACAGAGGAACAGTTACTTCTCTTAGGAATGAGAAGTTCAGTGTTTCCAGAACTTACAGCTTTTTTGAAACTTGGAACCTAAGCATGTCCTTCTGAATTGCTCTGCTCTACAAAGCCTCTGAAGCAGCACTAGCTCATCCTACACAGCGGCCTTTGCAGGGACGTGTGAAACTTCACTTTGCAATTTTATTTAGGCCTAGGTGAAAAACACTGGTTAGTCAGCAAACTCACAGCTTATAGACAGTCTCAAATGACAGTTTTTGAGTAAGAACAGTAGTCAAGTTAAAGATAAAAATTCAGCTTATTATCACATTCAGGAGCTCCTCTTTATTTCCCTATTTTCCAGAACTAAGCGTTCTGCCCTGACACAGCTTTTACTTCTCAGTTTGTTGCCCATGCTATGGAGTTTGCTCATTTCCTTTAATTTTGCTCTGCAATTATCCTTTTAAAGACCAAGAGTATTTATTGATTAACACGCAGTACAGACTGGAAGGACTGCATGAAATATATTTAATACTCTCTCCCCGCACTGGGTTATTGCCTGAGAGGAGGGGCAACCTAAGAGACTATAGCATATATAAATATTTCACTTCTCCTGGGTAAAAGAAACATGCCAGAGAAACAGGCATGAAGGCAGAACCATGATTCTGAGGATGCATCCAACAGCTCCATATGAGCTCATAGGATTATA
This sequence comes from Gymnorhina tibicen, assembly GCA_013399875.1. Lineage (NCBI taxonomy): Eukaryota > Metazoa > Chordata > Aves > Passeriformes > Artamidae > Gymnorhina > Gymnorhina tibicen. The sequence goes on along the minus strand of VXAZ01000782.1, from coordinate 1,222,987 downwards.
GAATATCATCCATACGCTCATAGGATTATAGAATAGTTTAAATTGGAAAAGACCTCTAAGTCCGTCAAGTGAAACCATTAACCTAACATTGCCAAGTCCACCACTAAACCATGTCCCCAGCTGCCACATCTACACATCTTTTAAATATCTCCAGGGATGGTGATTCAACCAATTCCCTGGGATGCCTGTTCCAACTCTTTCCATGAAGAAATTTTTCCTAATGTCCAATCTAAGCCTCTCCTGGAGCAACTTGAGGCCTTTTCATCTTGTCCTATCACTGGGTACTTGGAAGAAGAGACCAACCCTGACCTCCTACAGCCTCCTTTCAAGCGGTTGTAGAGAGCAGTAAGATCTCCCCCGATCTTCCTTTTCTTCCAACTAAACAACCCCAGCTCCCTCAGATGCTTCTCAACAGACTTGTGCTCCAGACCCTTCCCCAGCTCCGTTGCCCTTCTCTGGACACACTCCAGCACTTCAGTGTCTTTCCTGAAGTGAGGAATCCAGAACTGAACACAGGATTTGAGATGCAACCTCACCAAGTACAGGTCATGGCCCTAGTCCTGCTGGCCACACTATTTTTGATACAAGCCAGGATGCCATCAGCCTTCTTGGTTTGTGTTCACCATCTCTGAAATCTTCAGGTATCATCAACAGGTTAATATTAAATCACTGCAACCACCTTCCTTCCCCTGACAGTCAACATCAACTGCTTCTTAAGTTCTGTCTTGGCAACATAGCAAAAGCAAGCTAGGAAAGCCAAAAGAAACAGAAGAAAATAACATTTGCAGTCTCGTACAACCATAACCAGGGGTACGTACATTTCTCTGCCCATTCGTCTGGTGCTCCATTGGCTGTAAAATCTTAAGCACGTGGCAGGTCAGCAAAACTCAATTATTTGATAACTCATCTATTTGTCCTTTGCATCTGCATAAAGTTTCAAAAAACTATGTCCAAATCCACCCATCTCACTCAGAGACACTTTACTCTCCAGCCCTTAAGAGATTATTTTAAATGTCCTTTTTTTTCCCCAGGCTGATACAAGTTCAAAAGGTGACAGTGTTCATAGAGGTAACTTTTAATATTTTCAGCTGAATTTAAAGAGTTCTTGGAGTAGATAAGAGTCATACATTAATAGATGCTGGCATAGCTCAGGAGTTGAAACCTTCTAACATAAGTGGCTATGGACAGGTTCAGGGGAAGTACTCCATAGAATGACCTAAAATAACCAGATGTGACGATGAAAGTTAGCCCTGCTTACAGGGCTAATATTCTTCCTTCTCAAAACAGGCACAGAAGTCTAATCTTTGGTTGTCAGCAATTACAATGGTGAGAAGTCTGTTACAAAGGGCTAGAGGACAAATTGTAAGGAGCAAGGACTTTAAAGAACAACAAGAAGGAGAGAAGCGAAGGCAAACAAGTTTGTCATGGCTGCTTACAACTCTAGGACATCCTGTTACAAGTGCAAGGTGCGTTAAGCAGCTTTCCTTCCTGCAAACACTTGTCTTGCAAGAGGGTCAGAGGCTCTGTGAAAGCTGCACATGACATACATCTCTTCAGCCACCATTATCCAGTTTACTGGCACCAAGACTGGGCAGCTCCCGTTTGTAAGAAGACTTAGAAGTACTAGATCTTCAGAGTTGTTAGTGGTAACTGTGCCTAGAATCACAAAGGATCCCAACATCTTGAACTCTTTCTGGCATGAGTTCATATCTTAGCAAGACTTTTTCACAGGGTCCATCAGGGAAGGAGTTTCAGTCAACAGTGATACACCCCCACAAATATGAGAAGGTAACCTGTTAAGAACAGCAGTACAGTTCTCCCATAGTTACCTGGGTCTAGGCTGCTGAGCAAACAATTTGTAAAGTATATCTAAACCACTTACACTAAGGTCTTCTCTTTTAAATATAATTCTCAAAAAATCATCCCCTGTCTCTCTAAGTCACTACAAACGGCAGTTCAGATATGACCTTATTTACAGCTGATGACACACAAAAGTTGGCTGCTGACCCAGTGACATTAAAAGCTGCACCTATAGGGTAGGCACACCAACTTAAGAAGCTTTAAGCACTATTTTTGTCAGCAGGGGAATTAACATTAGGGAAATAAGAAACAAAAGTGCATTCCCAGGCCTAGACATTTCTGCATATTCATACTTGCATGGGTTTGGTGCCCCTAAGTAATGAGTTGCAACATCCTCTGGAGACTGCTTGTTGAAGTTACCCACTGGCAGATTTCAAGATTCTTGCACAACAATAAAAGGTGGAAAGAGTAGTGCAGGTTCCTGTCACTAGCAAACAGTTTTTCATTTTGGAGCATCTCCTGCACATCCTGACTTTAAAAGTGGCCAATACAACAGCCTGAATGCTCATTTCATTCCATTCTTGGTAATCTTCATGCTTTTCCATAATGCCCATAACAGCATAAAATGGTCATTCACATACAGCAAACCACTGCCAAATACTACATACAGAAAAAGTAAAGAAGAAAGGAAGCTACTACAGGCCTGTATTTGATCTAACTGGCAATACTGCTTAATATGAACCTTCTGACTGTTTCTCAGTTGATCTGACCACATTTTAAGAAACGCAGCAGTAGTTCTTCTGGTGCACCAGGAAGTATAATGGGGCTACCTTCGATTTAAGGACAAAATATTTCACTGCTTACAGAAAAAAAAAAGTTATTTTATTAATATTCCAAAATAAAATACAGAATGGCTACCTAAACAAGATCTAGACAGTTCAAGATACCTGAGTCAGCTCAGACCATTCATGAAGAATCCTCAAATGTAAGGTAACTAACAAAGGACTATCTATGATTTAGGCAAAAAGGTAAACCTCTTGAGGTTTTTTTAATTGTTTAAATACAGCTACACAGCACAATAACAATGATAGCTGCATGTTTCCTATCAACTAAACCAGTTAAAGTTGCAAGTTAGTTGACATAAAACAAAACTTTACTTGTTCCTTCTAAAAGTAGAAAAAACATCTGGAAAGGAAAGTTCCTCTAAGCTCTAAATGCCACTGTGATCATAATTAATCTAATCCTACTTCTTTGGACATGAGACAACAGCAAAAAAGATGATGCAGCTATTTGTGTTTCTTCTCCTGTGGAGAAGGCCATGAGTGTATCTGCCATCACAAGACACAAACCCCCAGTTCCTGTCTGTACATACCCATAGTCAGTTGCTGCTGTTAGTCATACAGTGGGAAAGGAAAACAACCCAGGTGGAAAGCCGGCTGAGAAGGGCTGAGCACCACCAACCTCCTCTCCCACACTTGGTCAGAAGGAGACTCTCATGACAGCCCAAAGACATCAAGAGACATAAGTCCTCAAGATTCAATGCAGTAATAACAGACCCTGGAATAAACTGTGCGCTACCTATACTCATGGACTCAGAATCCCAGAGCAGCAAGAAACTGAATACTCATCCTTTTCCCTTCCGTTTTCAAGATAATCTGACTCTTTGGTTCCTCTACTGCACCATAAGTAATCTTCACATGGTTCTCTGAACTCAAGGCTCAGTAAGCATTAGAGACTCCAACAGATTTACAATGCTATCTAAATTTGATTAAATTTTGCATGTGTTAAAACTTCTGTCCTCACTTAACAAAGTCACACAAATCTGAAAGGGCCCCTCAAATTCATACACTTTCCTTAATTTCAATTCAACTATCAGCATCTTATAGTATTTTCTGTTTAGAGTTCTCTACCACATGGTGCATTTTTAGGACTATTACAGAAGAGTTACATGGTCACTGCAATATCACCATATTACTCTTTGTCTAAGGCTACACTAGCAGACAGTATCAATACTAATCATCTTTTGCCATCAGAACATGATTAAAATAGGCTCAGCTAGCAACGATGTCCTTCAGAAGCAGAAGAAATAGTTTTGTTGGGGGAACCCCTCAGGTTCAGTCACCCCTCTACACATCCCTAATCACACAAACATGCACACAAGCGTGCCTACATTTTTCTGCCATGTCAGAATGGCATTAGTTTAAAGGAAGACAGCTGGAGTGTCTGAGCAGCAAGACATACCCGCCTGTAAGAACATACAGAGCATAGCTTACGAAAACCACAGACAATTGCCAAACCTGCTTGCAAAACTGCACTATGTAACCACACCTGCATCGCTGAGTAGGAGAGCCTAAAATGTCCAACCCAAATGGTGGAAATAAACATCAAAAGACCACTTAGCACATCTGTTGACAGAGTTGAGGTTTTCAGAGTTTAGAATACAATCCAATGCACTTAATAAACAAAAAGGAGTCTTGATGCCACAAGTTTTCCAACTGACTTCGATTTAACTTTGTGTACAAACACAAACTGTGAAATAAATAAGCATACGTGAAGCATCAGAAATGAGAAGGCAATAGACAACGGGACAACATTCAAAGCTACTACATTAACACTGACATGATATCACTTAATACAAACTGGGATCGACAAGTTTAGTGCACCAAGTGCTCAGTACTCCTTCACTTAAGATAAGGTGACTCCAGTGCTTTCCTGGTTTAACGTATTAATCTTACACCCAAAAAAGCTCAATGAAAAATAAGGCTGCAAAGAGCAAGAGAAATGGACTTAAACATTAAATAGCCATTCTTAGGCTGTACAGTACAAAATCAAGCAGCTCATTTGATGGCTTACACAGTTCACTAGCACAGCCCAAATTCACTGATTCTTCTGGTTTCTAAGAGTCTTTTACAGAAAAGGAGGAAGTTTTACATGCAATATGTGACAGCGTTTTTTTTTTACTCTACAGAGATAGATTGTTAGTGCTGTAACAGTTTCATATGTTAGCTTGAGCCTACTTACAGCAAGTTAACAACAATCATCTCCTTAGCAACAAGGCCAGCTATTCTCTGAATCAAGTCTATAGCTATCCTCACTTTCTTTCTTTTAGGTTTCAAAGTTAGCTGTATATAAGTAGATGGGGTAAAAATTCTCATACCTGTTGAGCTTTAGCTGGTGAATTTGCTCTAAAATTAAAAAATATTACTCCAAAGGTTGAGTTAGTAATTTACTTTTAGACAGACTAAGTTTTGTTCTGCTGCTCTAAAATATGGCTTCAGTACAGCCCCTCCCCCTGTGAGAATAGTCTCGATACAAGTGACAGGCTGCTATCCTCCCCTTCTCTGTCTGCTCTGTAAATATCCACTGTCCAGTCAAAGTAACAAGCCCAACACAGATTGCTCATCTTTATCCTCAAGGAACCAATTCCTCCAGGCCACAAGCACACTCTCTAGCTCATCTCCATCTAAGCTTGTCTTAATCTACTTGGAAGACTTAAGGGACACCCTAGAGCACCTGGCCAAGTTTAAAAAACAAGCAAGCTAAACATTCAAATAAGTTCACACATTTTCTTTTCCATACTTGTAAAATATGGCCTAAAGGTTTAAGGATTTTGTTTGTTGAAACCACATCAATTAAGTTTATCGCCTGCCCCTGTTTCTGCTTCCCCCACCCGAAGGCAGCTGGAGAGGAGAGGAAGGGAGGCCTAGCAGGGCTATAATGTCATGATATATTTAGGAAGTGAAACTTCAAATGAGGCTAAGAAGAAATACATTTAATCCAGCATTTAAATGCTTTCCTACTTGAGTCTTCATGACTGCTCCAGGAGCTCTGGAAACAGCATGGGAAAGGATTTGTCTTCATCTGTCATTTTAGGGGCTGATAAACTAGTTCTACTTCCTCTAGCTTTAAAAAAAACAAAACAAAACAAACAAATCAACAGCGCAAACACCCAAGCAGGAAGAATCAATATAGACAGTCAGGACACACGGCATGAGTTTTATACTTCCGCCGCAATGCCAGGTGCGGGGACTCGCCCGGGGCACAAGCAGCTCCCCAGCCTTTAATCCCGGTTTGCTCGGGTGAAGCACGCACCCATGGGACTTCGCACTGTATCAGGAATCCCGACGGCAGGCAGACACCCGTGGGGACTGTCACAGCAAAGCTGCGTGCCCACAGCGCGCTGTCCCACCGGGAGGCAGCGCCAGCCCCCTCCGGAGCAGCCCCGCACCGGGGACCGACGCTCGCACCGCCGGTAGCCGCGGCATCCAGCGCGCCGCCCCCTCTGCTTGCACAATTTGAGACTGCCTGGTAAAATCCTCAGGCTAAACACTTTTTAATTGTTCAAATAAACGCACTGAACTGCGTGGACCGAGCCGTAACAGCGGGACAGGGAAAGGCGTGCTCCCTTGCCGGAGCACACGCCCCGCAAACCCCGGGCGGCAGGAGAGGGCGAGGCGGTGCCCACCGAGAGAGGCGATACCCCCCAGCCCGCGGCAGCAGCCGGGGCGGTACCTTGGCTCGCAGGTCCCAGCTGTACTGCGGCGCTTTCTGCTCGCCGGGCGCCGCGTCCTGCCCGGCTCCCGCTTGCTGCTGCTGCTGTTGCTGCTGGCCGCCCAGGGCTAGCTTCCTGCGGCGGGAGAAGAAACACCCCATGGCGCTGCAGCTGCCGCCGCCCGGCGGGGAGAGGCTGGGAGCGGGGAAGGGCTCGCCAGCGCCGCGCCGCCCCGCCCCGCCGGCTTCCGGTTTTCCCCCGTCTCCCGTAGCGACCGTGACATTTCCCCCCGCCTTCCCCTTCCCGTTCCCCGCCCCGGCCCGCTCCAACCATCGCCGCCGGCCCGCGGAGGCGCCTGGACGGGGCGGTGCCTGACAGCGGGCCCGGAGGCAGCGCACCCGCGGGGCGGAGGGGGCCGGGGGCGAGCGGGAAAGTGCGGTGTGTCAGTGGTCGCCATCGCTCCCTCGCTCCGGCCAGGGTTTCCCCCACGCCCGTCCCGCGGGAGCGGCTCGGAGGAGGTGGCGACTGCTCCTGAACCCAGCGCTCTTCCGCTCTGTGTCCTGCCCGGAGCCGTGTGCGGCTTCAGCTGTGGAAGTCGGAGGCAAAACGCCCGGTGCGGCGTGTAAATACAAACCGACTAATCCTGCATCACGTCATTTTCTTATGGATACACCGGCGCGGTCCCCTCGGGACGCGTGACACCGCCGTGCTCGCCCCTCTGAAAGGGCTGTCCCAGGAGACCCGGCTTCTTGCAAGTGGTTCAGAGCAGCAGAAGCAGCAAGGGGCGGCAGGAGAACCCCCAGCGTTCTGCTGCGTTGTGCCTCCCTTTGCAAGTAGTCGGGCTTCCTCTGTTGGCTTGTGGTTTGTGAGTTTGTTGTTTGGCTTGGTTTCCTTTGGCTGGGTTTTATTTTTCTCCAGAGAAAAAGCCTACACGTTTTTTTATCAGACTGTCTGACCGGTCAAAGACATTTTCCCCAAGATTCTACAGATTAGATTCCTGTGGTTGAGGCGAAAGACTTCAAAATTGTCTCTGATGCTTTGTTCAGTTCCTTCAGAAAATATCCACCTGTTCTGTTAAGGGGTTCCTCATGGGCTGCACTGTGGATATTTGCACCTCTGTGGTCCTTTTCATAGGCTGCAGGGAAATCCTTGCTCCAGCACCTGCAGCACCTCCATCCCCTCCTTCTTTTTTGACCTTGCTGTTCACAATGGTGTTCCCCACATTTTTCTCTTCACTCCTCTCTCTCTCACTGGTACGTAGTGGTTTTGCCCTTCCTCAAATATGTTTCCCCAGAGGTAACACTGATGTTACCGGTGGGGCTCAGCCATTCCCCACGGTGGGGCTGTTGGAGCTGTCTGGAAGTGGCTGTGTCCAGCATGGGACAGCTCTGTTTCCCCACAGAGACCACCCCTGCTGCCAGCACCTGGCCACCTACACCCAGTCCATACCCACTAACAAAACTGGAGACATTTTCTGTTAAAGGATGACATTCCTGCTGTAGGAACAGAAGAGATGAGAAGCCAGGAACTGTGGCAGAGCAGTGCTCTGCCAGTTGAGCAGGCTGAAAGGCTTGTCCAGCTCAGGGCCCCGAGGACAGCAGGAAGGAGGAAGTGAAACCAATTGCTCAGAAATGGTCGCTAAGGAGGACGGGTGACTGACACCCTTTTTGGCATCAGCTGTACTGCGAAACCGTGTGCCTGGGCAGCAGTGAAGCCTGCTCTGAGCTTTTGAAGCTACAGTTCAAGTCAGTAGCTACCCTCAATACCACCAAGCACAATTTTACATCTCAGTTGAAAAGTGGATTTGCTCTATGAGCCATTTTTTCTGGGTTTCTTGGGCACTGGCTTGCTGATCTTCATTGAATCCTCTGTGCACCAGCTCTTTCTACACAGTGTCCAGCTAGGACAGTTTGAGACAGTTTGCGAATTCAAGAGTCTGATACACCCTCACCTCTTCTAGCTCACCCTCTGGAAGTCTAACAGTCCTCCCAGACCCCTGTGTAATTCAAACAGATTAGCAAAGTTCTGCAGTATTTTGGCAACCAGGCTCTTCTTTCTGTGCATCCATTAAAAAAAAAAAAAATAGAAAGAATAAAAAGCAACATTCTATACATTTTTGTTCAAAGCTAAAATACCATTTAGTACATCTAAAGCTAACAAAACCTAAAATTATGTTTCCAGAACATTGTTATCTCACATTAATTATTGGATTACCTGTTGTAGCAGAAAACTTAATAGTCTGTGTGTGTAAAGAGACTCCCTGCTGAGATGCACTCAGGTCTATAATGGAAATATCTTACCACTGATGTAGTAATGCTTCACAAAGGTATTTAAATACAAGAAAAATAAAGTTACTTTTACAATACTAATGAGAAGATGCAAGGCGAATGCAAGTTTCTGAGTTGGGATTTTCACATGTTGCCATGACCAATACACTTGTCCTGCAAAATTATCAGTCCCATAAAAATACAGGATTTTTGTATGACTACGACTGATCAGGAGAGGCTGTAGGTTTTATTTCTCTGGCATAACACAAACTCTAGGGTGTTTTCTGACACCAAAGCCCCAGCGTACTTATTCCTGAGCAAATTAATATGACTTGTGATTTATGAGCACATAACTTCTTCAGAAATCGCAAATGTGTAGTTCAGTTCTTCATTCTCTATTCATCTGCCAGCCAGACCCAACCCTCTTGGCTTTGAGATCTGGTACAATCATAGCATGAAGTGTAGTAATACAAGATTGCAATAGTATCATAGTCACTACCAACCATGATTTCAACATTTCAACACTACCTACCTTAATTTCAACAATCTGCTGTAATTAGTGATTTCCCTCATGGGGATGTCATGAAATATATCTAATTACAGTCTAATACAAAGTTGTGTGATCTCCAGAAGAGGTAGCTAGGTAACTGAAACGTAAAACATTTTCTTTGTAAAGGTTATATTCTACAGTATTTGCTGAAAGAGAATTGCTGTATCGATATAATATTGCTGTATCTGGGCACATGCAGCTCGCAAGGAGCCTTTCAGATCTTTGCTGTCCTTCCCAGGGGGACAGTGATGCTGTGCTCAGGCAGATGGGCAAAGCATGTGCACGGGCTGTGTCTCTGTATGGACTGCTCTTAACCCCACATTGTTTGGTAGTGCTTGCATGCCCGCAGATAAGATCCTAACTCCTTTTCCTCCTTTTGTTCGACACTCTTCTGCATTGCCCCAAAAGCACAGAGGGAGTTCTCAGTAAACATCAGGACCTGGAAACCTGCCCAGATCTTGAGCAGGTATCATAAGGAAGCAATAGCTCCTTATGTGTGTACATCTGCACTTCTCCTATCATGGGTTAGAATCTGTCTTGGTAGTTTTGGAAGCTTGACAAAATGCGCAAAGCCAAACTTTCAAAACCTTCTTCTTAATGAGATTCATTTTATTCTCTGTGTGTCTCTTAAATCTCTTGTAATCGTACCATTGTGACAAAATTGAAGTGTGTCTTGTTTAAAGCAGGTTTTTAATCCTGTTGGTTATAGAGAAGACCTTGAAAATATCATTTCTAAGACATGAAAATAAAGAAAACAAAATAACTTAAATACTATTACTTTCTGAAAGCTCATTTCATGTTTTTTATCAGCAAAGATTATAAATCCTGTGTTTGGGATCCTAGCAACTTATCTGAAATTGGTATAAAGTTTTGAAAAGAATTTCTAGTTAAGATTAGATTAACCTATACTCATACAAAATTGTGACTTATGGATGAGACAAATCCTTCCATAGTATTCAATTCCTTACATAGCATTCAACAGAAAGGAAGGGAAGGATACTTTACTGCTGGGTTCACTCTCTGAGGCTATGTTCTGATACACGTTTAAGACAGAACTGTCACAGGAAGCATTCCTTGCCTCCAACAGGTTATTTAAATCCCCAACCACCTATGCAGTGGGACAGCACAAATGTTTGCACAGACTTGGTAAACCGTGTTGGGAAACAGATGAATGTGTAAAACAACCATTTCAATCAGACATCTGTGCGTTTCTGTCTCATACACTTTTTTTTTCCTTTTTTTTTTTTCTTTTTCAGAAGCAGATGATGAATATACAGACTAGGATTTTCACACAGAGTCATCGCATACTGTATTGGCCTTTTTTTGTCTCTTTAGCAGATTCTCTACTGCTGGAGATTCTTGCCAGACTGAACACCAAGAGAAGCTAGTCTGCAACTGAGATCGGGTAGAACAAATAACATGGCTAATTTTGTGACAAGATATACTAGAATCTATTTTGCATTGCTAATGGTGATTTTGGACTAATGTCCTCCCCGTTTTCAAGCAATAGATGGCTTTTCAGCATCTCCTTGCATACAGAAATTAGCCCTGGTCACCAGTAACTTTGCTGAATCACGTCGCTGGTGGTCAACAAGGAAATGCACTTTTTTTTGTAGCTTTTTGGGTAGCTGTCCCTAGCATAGAATCTGTGATACACAGCTTTAATGCTGGAGTTAAGTGGGAAAAACAGATAGGTGTGCCTGTGTCCCAGGTTACTGTGAACTTACCTGACAAGGAGAAGGAAAAGCACAAACATCTGAACTGAATAGTTCATGTTTGCTAACTTGTTTGTTCAAAAATTACCTTCCATGTGCTTCCAACAAACATTACCTTCCCTGTAAGAAATTACATCTTGTCTGTGGATCTTTTCCTGACGCTGGTGTTTGGGATGAAAGTGGGCAGGGTTCTATGCAGTACATGAGACGCAGACAGACAGCACAGTATTTAAAATCATTCTTTAAAAGCACTACATAGAACTACAGGTCATTTTGGAAGTGTTTTTTGCTGAAGATCCAAACAATCAATAATTTTTAAAAGGCATAATAAATATCGTTGGCTGAAGGAATGAAAGACTATATCCTAATATTAGCATAAAGGAGCATGATGCATGATACAAACCCCACACTAATTTTGAACTTTGCCTCAAGCCATCTCTGAGACAGAAATTCTGCAGCTGGAAAGGTCACAATTGACTTAAGGGCTGCTAATGTAGTGAGTGCAGTTACTCAAACAGAGCACATTTACATTTTCAGCTATAAAGCATATTCTTATGCAGCACTGACAGGTTGATAGATCTCACACAAGAGTCTATACCCGAGATCTTTTTTTGTGATATGAAGAGAGCTGCCATAGCCAGGGTATTGCCCAACATTCAGGTTGCCAAAAAGCCTTGTGTTCCATCTGAGCCTCTAGCTGAAGCAGACACACCCCGCAGTTTAGTGTTAAATGAAAATGCAATGTAGTGACATTAAAGTTTATGAAGTGTACCTCTTTAGTTCATATTTAATAGGGCAATAATTCAGATAACAAGCGGCAGTGCTGATTCAGCAAGGCATGTATGCACATGCTAAAACCTACAGATTTCAGTGGGATTTGAGGGAGTGCAAAGAGTTAGGCATATAGTTAAAACTAAGATGAGTTTTAACAGCTTGCTGCATCATAACCCAGCAGGCCTTAAATTTTTCCCAAGCTTAGAGTTATTTTTTTTTGCAGTAAAAGTGAGAGGTGCTCTAATTCCCCATGTATCTGAGTTAAAATTGACAAGATCATCTGCCAGCATCTGTCTGCAGTTACATCTCTTTATCCTTTATCTGGGTCTCTAGCATCTAACATTGGGGTGCTCAGTGGAGCATTGTTGCAAAGAAAGTTTCCCTCTGCCACAGTCCTAATGTGGAGAAGTCAAGAAAACACTTGGTAAAGTGGCTTGCTCTTACCACTTGGCATTTTAGGGCATTTTTGACTGTACATTCTATTTCTTTGGAGGGTTTTTTCTTGCTTAGTGTCTGACATAATACCAATCCTCTTTCACTGTTGGTTTCAGCTGCTGCTGTGTCACAGAAAAAGGATTGCTGAGACCTGGGGTAGAGACTGTCCCCCTAATGCTGGTGCAGCAGACCATAACAAATGGGTAATTGGAGATGGCAACATGTTAATTTGCTATTGCACAATTCATCATAATTTGTCTATCAGAAGTTTCATTTTACATAGTTGCATAGTTTATTGATGCTCTTCCAATCTGAAGCTCTTAACATTAATTTTGTGGTATGGCTTTATCTGTGGTGCCAAACTGCCATGCATTGTTCTTGTGGGTGTGAACAGTGGCTGCCTGATGCTCCCAGTGAGACTGGCAAAAAGTGAGAAAAGTGGGATCCTCAGCGAAAATGTAGAAGACATCACTGATCTGGACCTTGGAACCCGGCCAAAATGTACTGAAGGGCTGCAGCAAGGCAGTACATTAACTTAAGGGAATTACACTGGAACCTATAAGCCTGAACAACTCTCACACAGGTCAAGATTTTGTAAAACTTCATCAGCATAGTAATGAGCCAGTGAATCAGATCTAAACTGCACATTTGAATATTCAGTGTTAACTGTAAGAAAATCCTGCTGTTAGAGTAAACAAACATAGGATTCTATTTGTTTTGCCTTTTCTTCCCTTTCTGTCTTTCAGCAGAATGTGCAATAAACATTCTAGATTGTTTTTGGAAACAGTGCTATGTCACTGTAAGACTCTGAGGAATAAATTAGTTAAACTGTTAATAATACAAAATAGCAAGGGATACTGCAGAGACAGCAGATGGAAAGAAAATACTGAAGTAATTATTATTGGGAAGATCTTAAACTCTAGAGCTTGCTTGGCTGTTAGGAAGACTCACACTAGGACAGGTTTTCAAATAATGTAATTTGCACTGAAGGAGCAAAAATGTTCAGTATAGAAATTGGTAAAGAAAATGCTCAGACACAGAGGAACCAGAGTGGAACGAAAGATAAGTTCTCTTGCAAAATAGACCCATTCACTAGAGAGAAGTACGAACTAGTAAAATCTGACATGTGGAAGGACCTTCCTTTCAATTCATGCAGATTCTAATATTGTAAGGTGAAATCCCACAGGAATCCTGTGATCATAAACAGGGATAAGTACACTCCACATAACCTGCATGTAGTTAGGCAAATTGATCCAGAGTTAAAAGTCAAAAGAGGGGAAGCACAGCCAAGTCACAAGAAACTGGTTCAGAGCTGGCCACTGAGCAATGTGAAAATGGGGAATATCTTTGATTTAAGGCAAATTAAGTCTTTTCTCATTCAACCTTCTGCTGTTTTGATGATATTCAATCCTTCTCCTTCTAGGAGCTCAAGGGGTTATTCAAACTGCAGTAACCTCTCTAAAAATTTTCATCCAGAGAGGCATCAGGACAAGGCCAAATAAAAAAAAGAACCAAAATTTAATAATAATAGCTGAGTTTGGGACTCTCGCTTTACTCTGTTTCAGACCTATTGAGCAGGATGCAGGATGTACCCAGAAAAACAATCTAATAGTTGTCTCTGATTTTAATCATATAAGGAAATCATCTCTCCTGTACTTCTGTTAGTGGCTAAACATCTTCAGTACAGGCAAGTTATCAAAAAGTGCCTTTTTTTTTCTTTTTCAGGTCACAGTACTCACTGGAATCCATTGTTGCCAAACAAACTAGAGTCCTGGGTAGACCTCCTTAGCCATAGTATGGTAGGTCTACTAGTTAGATATAGAACTCTGAGTTTGTCACTCAAAGCAATCTTTTTGTACGCCATGGAAAAAAATGTGGGGATGGCAATTCATCTCAGATAAGCACTTTTGGATGGTAGCTAACCAGACCTATCTCAACTTCCAATTTTTCTTTCTTAGTAAAGTAAACAAAGAGTGATGAACACAGACATAGACACCAAAACTTTAGGCAAGGCTATTTTAGGTTAATCACACTTCTTATGTTCAACTGTTTATCACTGATTATTTCCAGGAGTTCTCGCTAAGTTACAGGTGCTATACGTAAATGAAACCACAGTCCATGCCAGAAACAGCTTACATCTGGAAAGCAGCTAAGCCAAATCAGCTCACACACACAATAAAAGGTCAAATCAATTCACACATGCATTGAAGAGGTGTCTGCTATATCAACTCAGCTTCAAACAACTGCTTGAATTATACTAACTTGTTATTTATGAAGGTGACATATCTATTTTGATAAATACAGTGAATAAATAACCCTGGATCATACCCTGAAACAAATCCATTTAAAATCTTATTCAGGCACACAAAAAGATATTAGAATTTAAATGCTTTATAAAGATATGGTGAACACAATATTAGTTTTCTGGATTAAACTGGTTTGTGGTCAATTTTTTACATTGCTTATTTAAAATTATTTCTTTTTAAAATAATTTGCTTTGAAGTTCCTCTCTTTATTTTGCAGCTATTTACATACCAAAGGACTAAAGTGTAAATAATAGAAAACAACAAGAAAATAATTAGAAAACATCAACATAGACTGGTGCCATGAATGTAAAAGAAGTGCATTAGAGAAAACCCCAAACACCAGAATGTCCAAACTTAAGAGCAAATAAAACAAGATATGTCTTCCATAATGAGGAATTACATTTTATCAAAATGTGAGTGCATCTCTCTCGGTTGTGGCAGAGCACTGAATGGATGGGCTGTTGGGGGCTGACTCATTGCACATTCAGCATGTCTCAGAGGCCACAGAATATGATGTTTGAGAAAGGAAACAAAGGGAACAGACTCCATGGCTTTAAAGAACCTAGCTTCTCTGTCTCAAGGTGTCCGGCAACCTACTCTTTTTTCCGCCCAGAGGCTGCAGCAGCAACTCATATGAGAAGGCTTCTCTGACCAGTCCTGTGGGAAAGCCTGGCTTCCTAATCACACAGTTGATTAGGTGTTCAGTGTTCAGTGTCTTCTGTTGCCACACTTGTTGCCAGTTCCACCTCATCTTCGCGGCAGTAGTTTCTTTCTGGCAGACCTGGTCCTCCCTGCCTTTCCCTGCTGCCACTCGATATCCCAGGCAGTGGATCATTTCTAGCTTCCTTTTCAAGCTGTGGGGATTCCAGACCCTCTGAGAGGATGTCAGCAATGACGACTGCACCTCTTCAAGGAAATAGAACCCACAAAAACAGGGAATCAGAACATTATTCTTCTGCTGATGTTAACAGAAAACCTTACTCCTCTTTGACTTTCTGAGTCACTGCAGAGAAAGCATTGCCAATTTTACCCCCTGGTTCTCACTGTCATTCCTTCTTGCACTGGTGGTTCCAGGTTCCTTATTTCTCTACAGGAAGACCATAGCAGGTGTGCTGGTTTTGGCCAGGATAGTTAATTTTCTTCATAGTAGCTCGTGTGGGGCTGTGTTTTGGATTTGTGCAGGAAACAGTNGAAAGCATTGCCAATTTTACCCCCTGGTTCTCACTGTCATTCCTTCTTGCACTGGTGGTTCCAGGTTCCTTATTTCTCTACAGGAAGACCATAGCAGGTGTGCTGGTTTTGGCCAGGATAGTTAATTTTCTTCATAGTAGCTCGTGTGGGGCTGTGTTTTGCATTTGTGCAGGAAACAGTGTTGATAGCACAGGGATATTTTCCTTATTGCTCAGCAGTTCTTGCACAGAGTCAAGGGCTTTTCTGCTCCTCACCCCACCAGGGAGGAGACTTGAGGTGCCCCAGGAGTTGGGAGGGGTCACAGCTGGGACAGCTGAGCCCAGCTGGCCACAGGGATATGCCACACCATATGGTTTCATGCTTGGCATATAAAGCTGGGGGGAACTAAAAAAAGAGGGGGGATGTTCAGAGTGGTGGCGTTTGTCTTCCCAAGTCACTGTTACGTGTGATGGAGCCCAGCTTTCCTGGAGATGACTGAGCACCTGTCTTCTCCATGGGAAGCAGTGAATTAACTCCTTGTTTTGTTTTGCATGGCCTTTGCTCTCCCTGTTAAACTGTCTTTGTCTCAATCCAAAAGTTTGATCACTTTTGCCCTTCTGATTTTCTTCTCCATCCCACTGTGGACGAAGTGAGCAAGTGGCTGGCTGGGGTTAAGCCGTGACACCAGGAAAGATTAATGACAATGTGTTACTAGTTGACAATGAAAACATTGCTGCAAAACATTCACTCTGCTGAGTGTTTGGAATTTTTGCTGAATTAAAAACTTTCCTCAGTCTTACCCTGGCAATGGGACAAAACCGGGGCTGGCATAAATCTGGCAGTAAGGTGGGGTACAGCAGCACAGAGCTATCACATATTTGATAGTTCTTCTGTGACCTTGGCGTTTCCCCAGCAGCACAAAACTGCTATGAGTGACTCTGACAGTGCCTTGGGCTTAATACCACTAGAGGTCATGCGATGTACTTATATCTAAGCTGCTTTTGAAAAATGCTCTAATACCCACATCTAGTAGATGTATTTGCACTGACAGTATCTGCAGACGCTGCTCTGGCCTCTAGATGTCCCAGCTTTGTACGCAAGTAGTAACTACGCCACAATAAATCACCCCATCTATTCTACTGCCCAAACCTGGAATTTATCTCAGCTAGCACACAACAGGGGAAGCATGAGGAACTGGGAACATGCAAATAATATTAACATGAAAAACCTTCTTTATAGAATGAAGTACTCTATTTACTAAAATAAGGAATAAACAGGTAAAGACAGTGCAGTATAACATCAAGTCCTTCCTTACAGTGCTGTATGTGGTATCTGTCCTTACAATACCAATTATGTCTGACTTGATTATTGTGATGCTGATTCCACTAACATATCTGTCTTGGGTATTTCCTATCTTGAGGTTACAGCCTGCAATTACATTGATTGCACCTCGAAGCAGCTGACAACTACTCCCTGTCTTTTGATTTCAGTCTTTTGTATCTTTCTCCTCTTTGCCTTTGGCCAGCAGCCTAGCAGTCAACCAAATAACAAACACCCCTCTCTGCATCATCCACATGAAAGCTACACGTCCAATAGGCATGTTTTAGGGATCTGTCAGACTTCTCATTCTGTCACAACTGGGCCCAGACCTACTACCATAATTTTTCCAATAGATGCAGACCTGTTTTGAGAGGGTTCAACTGTTGGAGCCAGTGTGTTTCCCTTTAGAGCTTGCTATTGGTATTAGCTAGCATCCACCAGAAGCTAAAACTTCCTGCCCAGCAGCCCAAGTCTGCTTATTCTTGGAAAAGAACCAGCTCCCAGTACTGGCATCACCTGGTCTTGTTCTGAACTTATGTCTGATCCTCATCTTTCAGCTAGGCAGCCACTTCTGCCTCTCTGACTCAGGGTTCTCCCAAATTGTGTGGAACTGGCTGCCTGTATAGCCTTTCAAAAAATATATTTCCAAATTACCTACATGATTTTTCAGACTCTCAAAATGAGCCAGTATTAGTCAATCAGTTCTTTAGTTTCCACAGTAATAAAAATTTACAATTAAATTTCATTTTGAAACACCACTCTCAGACTTTTGCCAGTATGAAAAGCTCTGGAGATAAATATTGTTGCTAAATTAGATATTCACAATCTCATAGTTGATAATTAATCTCGTTTTATCATATATTGAAAATCTCATCAATGTTTATAAATATCTGAAGGGAAGGTGTAAACGAGATGGAGCCAGGCTGTGCCCAGTGGCAGGACCAGAGGAAATGGATACAAACTGAAATGCAGAATGTTCCCTCTGACCATCACAACACAGTTTTTACTCTGAAGATGACTGAACACTGGCACAGGTTGCCCAGAGAGGTTGTGGAATCTCCATCCTTGGAATTGTTTAAAGGCTGTATGGACATGGTCCTGGCCAACTAGCTCTAACTGTCTCTGCTTAAGCAGGAGTGTTGGGCAAGATGGACTACAGAGATCCCTTCCAACCTCAGCCATCCTATGTTTGCTGGCCAGTTAACTGACATTCTGTCTCTCTCTTAGTAAGTTATTTCTTATTTGTGCAGGAAGTTGCTTAGATTATATGAATTGACTGTATTAGTAGACTGTTAATAATTCAGCTCTTTCAGCAGAAAGAGAGCCTGTGGCAGCCAAGTTATACCTTCTTTCCTCTAGTTATACCTTAAACCTCTTTCAAAACTGCAGAGCATGTTGTCCAGTATGATGGGAGTCATTTATCACTAAAACCCACTTCTCCGTGGATGTTTTAGGATCTCATATTTCTAGGAAAACTTGTTTTCCTATAGGAAAAACTAGAAGTTTCCTGTTTGATCACTTCTTTCCAGAACAAGAGCGAAAATAAGCACCTTCAGACATAACTTCTCAAGACAGATCTAACCTTTTTCTGTCCAGTGTCTAGCCATGCCTCTGGGCTGCCTAATTCAGATGAAGCCAAGATGCTTAGCATAACTTTACGCACTGAGATTCATTTTCTAGCCTATGTAATGCCTGCAGGCATACATATTGAGCATAGTCAAGATTTAATGAAGCATAATTTTGAGTTTCTGTTTCTCTATCAAGAAGAGAACAGAGGGCTTTTCTTTTGTCAAAAGGTGTGGTAAAATTGTGTAAATATGGAATATAAATATTTAACAACAAATTTGAATGCCGCAACACTGTACCCACATTTTTCCCAATCTTTCCTCCTTTATGCTTCAGAACTGCATGCAGGGAAACCTTTCTCAGACACTGTTTCTGGTAGTGGCCAATTGACAGCTGTCACCAATAGAGCATCTCTGTACATGCTTGCAGTTTCAAATGATGTTCACATAGCCCCTTCTTCTGTGCACGAGGTCAAATCATAATTCACAAGCCTCAACTGAAGCTCACTTTCTCTTTTCCAGAATGTTTTTTCAGACTCTTCTGGCACAGGTTGAATTGTGGCACTTGCTGAGCTGTGGTATTCACCTGTTTCAATATTTATGGGGAATATGGTGGGAAGTGATGAGTGATGAGAAGAATGATTTCTTAGCTGCTCCTTTGAGTGATTACAAGTTTGAAAGTCATAGCCATGATGTGTACCTGGAAAGGGTAATGAACTGCCTTCTTCTGAGGAGTAGGAGACAACCTGCTTTTTCCCTAGAAGAATGACACTTGCTGATATCACATACAGCTAGAAGGGGAAATAAATCTGCTTGGGTACACAGGAGATGACAGAGCACTCTTACATAGATAAAATGTCTAGTCATGTGCCTCTCAGACAATTTGAACATTTACCATGACATAAAAGCTCTGAGATGTGGCTGCACAACTCTTGCACCTTGCAAATAGCACAGAGCAGCTTTTACTCTAGCTAGGTTTTTGTCTACTGGAAAGGCTAATTATGATTTCTGCACTTGCATTGATGGAAAATGGCAGTTCTGACATTTTCTCAGCTATATGACACCTCTGCAGAACTGGTACAAGCAGAGAAATGTGTCACAATTGTTAGCACTTCCAACAAGCTGGAGATTTGAAAAAAAAAAAAAGGTTTTCAATAAAAATATGACATGTTCTTCAGAATTCAACTTCAGAACCCTTAGTTGTCTTTAACCTCACATCTCAATAGGGTGTGTTTTACAGGATCCTGGGGTGTGTGGATATCTTACACGGACACAGGTGAGTAGCCCACAAGACAATGCCACGGGTGCCAGAAGATGGCTATAGGTTCAAAATGGGTTGCCATTTTAAAGCTCAGTGATGGGAGGGTTTGGCTTAAAAGGGAAGAAAGGAGAAAAAAAGGGAAGAAAGGAGTGTGGCTGACATGGCAGCTGCTCTGCAAGGCTGACCTGCCTGCTAATCAACTTGCTACTGCATTCTGGATTAACGTGCTAGAAAATGTGAGCATGCAAAGGCAGTTGCATAAACAGGCCATGTATTAAGATAAGGATTTGTTTGATTTTCCATTTTTTTACAAGCCCAAGCAACAGCGAGACCTTTCTCTATCAGAATCAGTCCTACAACAGCATGTTAGATCAGTGAAAATCTCAAAACTGCTGTTTTCAGCAGCACAAAGGGCCAGTCTCAATAGACTTGCATAATACAGAAAAGGTCTCAATAGAGCACCAGTTCTCCAGTGTGATTGACAAGGAGCGGATGATGTTACCACCAACAGTTGGAGAGAGAGAGCTTGAAAATAGGACCTTGCATTTGCCTTACATGACATTATTCAACTCTGGGAATAAGAATAAACCCTAAGTGTGTATCAGTTCATGTGATAACAATGACTTTCTTGACAAAGGAAGTTATAACAATGCTGAATGGACTCTTTGATGGTGCTTCTGGCAGAATGAACATTTTAATAAGACAAGACTGGTAGGCAAAGGGTAAGCTGAACCACATCTGTCTCTGTGGTGTTTTGGCCAGACTCATGTGACTCAATCCTGCGAGTCAATTACCAACTATGTACAAATGTAAATATTTATTAGCATTTAATACAAAAATCCTCCTGCATCCCTCCAAGTATGGCTGAACTCTGTTGAATGACTATATTTTGTCCTCTGACCTATTTCACCGCCATCTTATAGCTTCAGTTAGAAGCTTTTAATACTTATGTTGTTATCCACCTGGCCTTCCATCTTCCAAAGCACACTTCATTGTTTCTGCCTCAAGAAGGGCCTCTCAAATGGCAAGCAGATCAAAGACCTCTGCCTGGGCCCAGATCAAAATTAACAAATGGAAAGAAAGCAGGAACAGAATCAAATGACAGTTTTGCTAAGCAGGCAGGCTGACGTCTGCAGCATATGTGGTGGCTGTTGGGCAGAGGTCCCACCTGTAGAGAACATGAAGTTTTAGCGCAGAACAGCTTAGAAAGGCAGGCGGAGGCCTGCCAGAAAAAGTCTGGAGCACAAACTGTAACTGCAGGGTTATTACAGTGGTGGAATTATCCCTTGAGGTGAGATTACTGATGTTCCTAATGGACTGAAAACAGCATGGAGACCTGGGAGCTACACCACTGTGAGGAACTGAGCTCTGTCGACACGGCTCTCTTACGAGGATGCAGCCTGGTTTACAGAGGTGTATAAAGAAGCTCAACTTGATACCTTTTTTCCTTAGTTGATAGCATACACTCCAGATGATGCTGTTTAAATCAGTTTAAGTATTTATGCACCATGATACCAATTCGTGAGTGTAAAGAGACAGCAAGTTTTGGCCTGTCCGAACCAAATATGCTCTGCATATCAAGTTCCCTGGCAACAATTTATTAGACAGAACATTGAGTTGAAGAGAAGTCAATTACATCACTATTAAAATTTGATATTCTACACAGACAGAAACAATCATGCTCCCATCACCATTTTACATGTAGGATTTAGTTACACCCCCAGAGTCCAGAGAAAGAATAAGTTGTACTTACTTTTGCACACAACAGTGGTGAACATTATATTTTTAGTTTGGTAAAAATAACTGGGGAAAGATTGCTAGGATAAGGTGATACCTGTCCAAGGCTATGGGAGCAGGACAGCAGTGAAAAAGCCTGGTAAATGTGAATATGGGAGTTCAAGGCTTGAGCTGATGACACACCAAACCATGGATGAATGCTTTCCTCCATAAGCAACAGAGTTCAGCTGGGAAAAAAAAAAATTGTCTATTATCCTTAAGTATTAAAATAATTGCCTGGATATTTCTCATTGTTGCCTGGAGAGCAAGAGGCACAGTATGCAGAGAACTGTTGAAAAATAAAACACAGGTTACTGGTGGAAGACTTTGCAGAAAGTAACTTAAGACCCTGACTGTGGCTCAGCTGAGAGGTGGATAAAATTACAATATACACAGAAATTGTCTCCTTAAAAAGAGCCATCACTTAGTGACAGACTTCACCCAGCACTATGCAGCACATAAAACCCAAACCCACAGAGGAGAGCCTGTTATTGCTATTCAATTTTTTATTTTACAACTTTATTAGCATTACACATACTTAGCACTGTAGTGCATAACTCTAGTCTGCTATGAGGCCTGTAGGTTGTTATATCCTAAAGATACATACTGCATTGTACGTAGATTGTATATCCTAAAGATACACAGTAAAGATTTAGTGGTATAATGCTCTCATTATACCAGAAATGTTAATTTTGAATGCGAGATTTTACATAAGTCAGTCTTGAGGCAGTCATTTTTAATGGTTCTCATAGATTTAATAGCTAGGTCTTCAAGGCAAATTACTGCTTTTTATCTCTAAGAGGTTTACAAATGATGGCACTATCAAAGTAAAATTTCAGCCCTGCACAATCAAATATTAAATATAATTGCACCTAATTACACTGGATTTTTAAGGTTGTTAAGAAGAGTTTGCATAAATACTATATTTAAAAGGACTACATAAAAATAGAAGTAGATTTACATAGCTGTCATCTTGAAATATTTATAAAAGGGAATTCCTAAACAATAGCATATGACACAAAGACAATTAGCAGGAGAAGAAAGTTTCTCGTAACTAGAGGACCCCAGTAAATGCCCCCAGAAACATGACAACGATGTTAAGAAAGAGCACATCACTAAAGGAGATAAGACCTGGCATGTAACTAATTAAAGATGTGGCCAAAGTTAGTGTGCTTTCTTTTTATGCAAAACAATGGCTAAAATACAGGTTAGATGTTGTGACTGAAGATAGCAACTCTGGGAGAAATGCCCCAGGAGCAGAAATGTCAGCACTGGTTACACCACCACTGGAAGCTGGGGGGTATTCCTCTGGTAGCCAAAGGCAAAGCACTCTCCTGCCAAAGTTGATAAAACAAAAAACCAAAACCAATCAACCAACAAAACCCCAAAAGAAAACACAAACCCAGTTTTACAGCTGTTAGTATTTCTTTAAAGCCAAACAATTTCAGTACTCAGTATTTCATCTTTTAAACAGGTTGTGATTCCTTTAAGAAAAATAAAAAGCTAGAGGAGAGAGTGTTGATTTTGGGTTGCTTGCAAAAAATGACTTTTTTTCCCTTCCCCTAACTTGAGATGATTTTTAAAACAGTAAATATATGCTCTTTTTCTTTTCAGCAAAAAAAAAATTCAAATGAAAAATTGCTGACTAGCTCTCTATTAATTTCCTACAATTGTCTCGCCTCCTAGAAGCAAATGTCCAGTAGGATGTACCGGGATGAAAACCCCCAAGTTAGCAATTTGCGTTTAGTCAGTTTTCCTGCGTCTTATTAAAAAAAAAAAAAAAAAAAAAAAAAAAAAAAAAAAAAAAAAAGAAACCATTATTCCCAGCGCTTATTCCTTGCCAGTTCTTCTCACGGGGGCCGTCAGCTCCTGGCCCAGCTCGAGCCCGGCCAGGGGCAGGGTGGGCCCTGGGGCGATGATTTCCAACACCGGCCCGGTGTAAGAGCCGCTCACACTTTTGCCCTGCACCGCGGGGAAGGAGAACGGCACCGGCACCGCAGC
This sequence comes from Gymnorhina tibicen, assembly GCA_013399875.1. NCBI lineage: Eukaryota > Metazoa > Chordata > Aves > Passeriformes > Artamidae > Gymnorhina > Gymnorhina tibicen. The sequence goes on along the minus strand of VXAZ01000782.1, from coordinate 1,199,555 downwards.
TCTGCCCGCGCCGCCGAGGCGGCACCTGGAGCTCCCGGAGCAGAACCAGCTCTGCGGGGGCGGGGGGAAATCTCACCCACCCCTTCACCTCCGCCGGGCGGGGCTGCCCGGGCCGGGCACCGAGGAAGCAGCGACGCCGCGTCCTCACAGCTGACCAGCATTCGCTGCCCGGCCGAGGCGAGCACCGGCGGGGCTGCGCCTTTAAGGGGTCGGGGGAGGCGGCGGCGGGCGGGCTCCTGCGCGCCGGGGCCGCTCCCTCCCGCCGTCCTTCTTTCCCTCCCCCGCCGGCCGGGCGGGCGGTGGGCAGTGCCCGCGGGCCGCCGCCGCGGGAGTGGGACGGAGCGCCGCGGCATCCCGCCTCCCGCAGCTATGGCCGAGCCCCTGCGCCGCCGGCTCCCGCCGCTCCCGCTGCTCCTGCT
>VXAZ01000782.1:1151459-1199125 GCA_013399875.1 Gymnorhina tibicen | reverse complement strand
GACTGGCCGCGCCCCTCCGTGCCGCCGGAGGAGCACCGAGCCGCTGCGGCTCGCGGGCGGCAGCGCCCGGGTAGGCCAAGCCCCGGGCAGGGGGAGCCCCTCGCTGCAGAGCCCGACGGTCTCCGCCGGTGCTCTTGGGTCCCTTCCCCTCGCCGGCGCCTTTCCTGGGGTTGGGGACAGAAGGACACTGAGGGGGGACACGCGGTCCGCAGCTTCCCGTGCGGCAGCGGAGAGGTGTCCTGTGGGAAGGTGCGCCCCACCGCCGTGGCCGTGCTGCCGAAAAACAGCGCTCCAGTCACCCTCGCCGGCCGTACTTCCAGCAGCACGGAGTGCTGAGCCGTGCAGGTCATCGCGGCGATGACTTTGGAAAGCGCCATCGCGCTGTTCTCGCCGTTCTGTGGCCGCACCGCGCGGAAAGGAGCGTGTTTAGCCTCCGGGTTTGCTTCCTGGCTGTCGGCGCGCTGCTGTCACCGGCGGCCCGCGTTTGCGGATCCCGCCTGACCGCAGTGACACCAGACACCCTGACACTGTCCGCGGCTCATCCCGAGCCCTCCTGGTGGAACGAGAGCTGTACTGTGTTGAGTTCGCCCACTCCAGGCCCCTCTCCTCGGTGGATATGAGTAAAGGGACAGTAAATCCTTCAGGAGAAGTTGTGTGTCTCCCCTGCGTTTGTGGGGCTGATGGTCCAGAGGAGCCAGGCTCTGCTGGATAATGTTAATGGTGCTGGTCTGCTCTCCCTGGTGCTGTGAATGGCTGGCACAGAGGGCAGCAGGTGAGCCTGAACTGGGGACGCAGAGCCCTCGCTCTGAGGGGAACTCCACGGTTGTATTTGGTGCGCAGTTTGCTATGCAGAGCATAGTGAGTTGTGGTGAAGAGCAGCCATCCATTTGAAAAATTATTTGTCTGCTGGTGATTGGCTACTGCCATGAGTGCCAGGGGCACTTCTTCTCCTTTGCCAGCGGAATCTGTTCCTGCTGAACCGTGTGAAACACCTGCCTGATGTTGGTCGGGATAAGCATATTGAGGGTAACCACACATGAGAAATTCAGCACTCGAGGGGAGGGGGAAAGTGAAGCGTTTCCTCCCCGATGAGTACTACTGCTCTTGAGAGCTATGTGATTGCTTGCAAAGCAGTGGAAATTTCCTCTGCTGATGCTTCTCTTAAACCATCCCAATTTGCTCTTAGTCACTGATCTCCTTGCTGCATTGCTGTGTACTTCACATATGCTCACTGATGAAAACCGACAAATTAACAACTGGACGTATAAGTAAGTTATGCGTTGGCATGATAATGCTTAGCAGCTGAAGAGTGCCCAGGAGACAGTAGATTAACTGTCTGTATTGATAGGAAAAGACACAGGGTAAGGTGGTATTGAAGATGTTTAGACATTACCCTAGTGTTGTCACCTTTGGAAACTTCATTTATGATGTTTTATGATCATTTCAGTGGCTTAGTTTATGCTGAAAGTCTTGTGTAGGTGGGTGTGCTAATGCATGCAATACAAGTGTCAGGGCATCAAGGGCATTTGGGTATGTGTTTTGATGAGCTGCTTGGGAAATGAGAAATGGTTCAACTGGAGAGATTCTGCCTCTCATTAAACTCAAATTAGTTTGCTCTAAAATGCAGTTCTTGATCTGTGAAAGGGGTGTTAGGTTCACAATTTGATGTACAAGTGCTGAAATTTTGTCTTAGGAAAGGCACTATGCTATATCTCTTTCAGCCCCACTGGCAGCATCCAAAAAAGAATAATTGGCTCAAACTATTGCATTTTCTAGGTGTGTCCTCACTTAAATAATTTTGCTCTCATAGATCATTCCTCAATACACTTGCCTTCTAAATGAGTCCCCTTATTATATCAAAATACATGCTGTTCTGCCTCCCAAACAAACTGACTCTTACCTTGTCATGGCAAACATCCCAGGAAACATGTTTAGAGAGTTCAGTTCCTACCTAACATGGTTAGCCTCCATGCTGAGTTGAAGGATAAAGTGTTCCGAGACATGTTTGTCCTGAAGAGGTTCAGTGGTGACTTTGTTTTGCAGGCTTCTTGGTTCTCTGCTGAGAAGCATCACCATGTGGTAGAAGCAACAGGACATGGACCATGCACCTGGACAGCTCAGGGTGGACTTAAGGGTGGGAAGTGATGGTGGGCCCCCAGCACTCTGCTCCTTAGGAGGCAGCCGTCTGGATATGTAGATGTTTCCCAGCATATCCAGTGGTATCACTGCCAGCAGGCAATTACTTTGTCCCTTTTCATAAGTGATAATTCAGGCAGCTGGCCACCCATGAATCAGCATAGGTGTCAGTCCTATCAGTACCTGCTTGTCTGTGGGGTTGCTCTGGAATGTCTGGGGGCCACATGTGCTAGTGCTGCAGATAAAAGTAAAAGCAAACTGGACTTGGGTATAGTGAAAGAATAACAATATATGAAGAGGGATATAATACTTCTATTACGTTTTGTGGAACATAAATGAGAGAAAAGCTGTAAATCTTCAGGATAAAAACGTATCTGTTCTGGAATACTCTGTATCAGACTAAGTTTCTGTATCCACAGAGTAGATACAGAAAAGGTCTATTTTTAGCTCATCTGGCTACAGTGTTCTCTGTTAGAATTCTAGTATCTATCTACACGTGCTAGAGATGACCTAACTCATCTCCACTGCCAGCAAAATAATATCAGTCTTGGTTTTTAATAAGCCACTTTGACATAAGCCTCCTAATACTAGATTTAGGATCATAACTGAGCACCCAGTTTTGAGAACATTATCCTTTCTCTGGCAACCTGCTTGTTCTTCCTGAATATTATTTTAAATCACTTTGTTACAGGCTTTTAAAGTAAGTCTTGCTCAATTTTTTGGCTGCTCAGTATGTTTTAATTATAATACAAATCTTTTCTATAAGCTTGCTTTATGGCCTGTGACCGGGTGGAAAAATTATAAATTCTTCTCATGAGAGAAATTTAGAAGAAATGCTATATAGCTTTTATTAACCTACATGTATTTCAGGTTTGCTCTTCAGGCAGGGGTAGTTGGATAGGTGCTGGTGTTTCTAAAATATCTTTGGAGTACAATTCATCTGTAGTCCTGAGGGCAGTGAATCTGGGTTTCTTTGTTTATGTGGGTTTGGGGGTTTTGTTCATTTGTTTTTATAAGGGCGGTGTATCTAATTAAGATAAATTAGTTCATTTTTATGTTTGTTAACTTCATCTTCATGAGAAGTTCTGTCAAATCAACACAGAATATCATCAGGTCATGGTATAAGCCAAAGAAGAGAGAAATGGCAACTTGGGTTTCTTTTGTGTAGGAAGCCTTTGGTGACATACCTAGCTGTTGAAGTTGGTACTGCTCTGCAGGGCCATGTAATTGTAGGAACCACGCAGAGGCTGAAGGGGAAGGGTGTTCCTCTGCATGTACTGTAATTCTCATGTGAATTAGAAAGTTATCACAAACAGATGCCAGATCTGTAATACTGCAGAGCTCACACGCCTGCCTGCCTTCTGCTCCTGCGTGAGTGCTCTGGTTGGGTTGGTTGGAGTGTGCTGAGCTGAGGGGAGGTAACCTATGTCTGGTGCACAAGCTTGTTGTCAGAGTGAGATGGTTCCATGACAGGTTAATGTTGCACTTATTGGGGCCCTGTAGGAGCTCAAGGTTTTCCTTTTTCCACTTCAAAAGATTTCTTTTGGAACCACTTCCAGTTTTTCTTTGCTATTTTGCAATAGAAATATGTCTCTATGCAGGTCCTCCAATGATTCTCCCTGAAAGAACACAAGGACTGATCTGCTCTGTAGATGCAGAGCATCTGCAGCTACTCTAGTAACTTCTGCTCTTGGCACAGATGAGAAAATGGAAAAGGAGATAGTGAGGGAGTATATAAAAGCTATCAAATCCAACAGAATGCCTAAAATTACTTCTCAGGTGCTGCTGGTGTCCTCATCTTGGTGCTTCTTTATTTAGTCTTTGGGGTCTATGTTTTTGGGAGGAGGCTGATGGAAGAGATCAGGTCTGGATTTCCATCTGTCTCCTTTTTGTTTGGTAAAGTAGGCCATTGTTTTAAAGATGGCCCTAGAAAAGTGACAGGGAAAGTTTCCTTGGCTGTGTTAAGAAAAATCTGTGTGGCAACTGGTGTGTAATCTTATTTCTGGATTTCACAATACTGCATTGTGAATTTTCTGTAATGAACTGTAATTGGTCATTCAAACAGCTTGAACAGTTCAGATACTGTTCTTTTAGATATTTAATTTAAAAATATTTTGCTAAACAGAAGTGGTTTTAGCTGTGTATTCCTTTGTTGTGTATCTTTAATAGATCTTTCTCACTTCCTGTGCTATAGAAAGATTAGAACACCTGAACACTGAAATTGCCTTCACCCAAAGCAATTATCCACACAGCAGGAAGTGCTTCTGGGTCACCCGCACAACCAGCCCTGGGTAGCATTTAGGTGTATCTGTGCAACCTGTGAAACGCCTTTCTTAAATACTGCGTGTCCTGAGCTCACTAACAGAGTGACTAGAGAGAACTCCAGACTTCTGCTGTGTGTGCTCCCAGCATAACTGGAACCAGATGTAAGCCTTGTCCCTGACTTACCCAAACTCTCCCTTCCCAGGGAACTGGCCTTGACTGCAAGCCGGGATGGTTTCCTGCAACACACATGGATAGCGCTGGGAGCAGTGATGGGAAGGCTCGATTCCCTGTGACTGAAAATTCTCATGGTTCAGCTAGCTATGATCCTCTTGTATCCTCAGTCCCCACAAACCTCACTTTGTGGATGCATAGCAGCCCTTTCCCCCACTCCTTCCTTCTGAAAGTTGGCCTCCCCTACCAATTGGCTCTGTAGATTAGTTCAAAACATCTTAGAGAGTTGGGTGAAACCTTTTCCTTGCTTCTGGTGCGGAGCTATTTCCAGCCCCATCTGCTGCTATCTGAACAACCATTCTCTCCATTAGGTGGTAGAAGTGGCAGCTTCACCCTCGACTGATTTAGAAACCAGATATGTGAAGCAGGAACCTCAGCTCCACCATTATTAAAAAAAAAAGTTAGAGGACACAGTTTGCAGTCCAGAACTATGTATCTTGGACTGTTAGGGGCCAGAAGTAAAAATATTTTGCAGTTCCTATCTAGGCCTTTAACAGGTGTTGTGTACCATGGATGCTCTCTCCTTGCTTACGTGCTAAAATGCTGTGAGTCCAGCACAGGGCTGCTGAACTGTCCCTGTCTGTTAAAGAGATAGCCTCAGTATCTAACTCAAGTCTGTTGTTTCCATGCTGACAGCCAGAAATACCAGCTTGTAGACTTACTTTTTTTTTCCCAACACAGAGTACTTATTTGTGACTCAGGATTAAAGCTTTATCCCCTTTAAATACTGCATATAGCCTTTCTCGCCCTGCTTTAGACTAAGTGGTGTCTACAGTGATACAAGCAATTTTTTTAGAAGAGTATTTATGTTGAAGGGTTTTTTACTAGTGTTGTAAAGAATACACAGTCATTCTCAGCAGCTCAGATCTTTTCTGTCTACCAGAGAGAGGTAATTTAGCTAAAATGCACTGCTTTTTTCTCCCCTATTAAAAAGCACTTCAGCCTGCAATTAACTGAGTGTGAAGGGAGAAAAGCAAAATTGTAGGAAACTGTTGGCTTGTTGTTTTTTTTTTCCCATGTCCTGAAATCAGACAACTCACTTTACTTTAGAAGTACCGAAATGGGCTTGAGAGCTATGGTGGAAGAAATGGTTGAGGTTTTATTTTTCTCTTTTATTGGGGAGAAGGAGTTGAAAGTTCCCTCTAAATTAAAGTTGAGGAGATGAACTGTGCTCTTAGCCAGAGGAGATGTGTGATTTCTTGTGCTCTCCTCGTGGCTTCGGTATTCCACGTTCCTTTTTGAAGGCTGGGTGTAAGCTCTTCATTTCTCTGGATGCAGATGTATGTGTGAGTGATACGTGGAGAAAGATCACACCCCTCTCCTGGCAGAGCTCTTGTGGGTGCAGCACTGCTGCCAGGAGTATCTGTGGGCTTGGCTGCACTGCTACCTCTGATGGCTCAGCAGTGGGGTAGATCTGCTGCCACGGGAGGGTCCTGGCCCTAATGCCACACTGGTGGGACTTGCAGGTCTGCTGTAGTCCCGGCTACTTCTCCACAGCTGCTGCTTTCTGTGTTTGTAGCTTTTTTCAAAATGCCTCTTCCTTGTTGAAATAGGTCTGTAGTAGATGGTTTTAAAGGCAGTTGAAGCCACCAAAATGCCTGTGGCATATTTTAAGTACATACTATGAGTGTATTACTGATTCCTCCTGTGTTACCTTGTAAGCTCCTCGGAGGGGGGAGTTTGAATAGCAAAGCTGTGGGTCTTGGTGGGCTGGCTTTGTGGAAACGTTTAAACAAAGTGGTCTGCTTATTCAGAATGCCATGCCTTTTCATAGCTGTCTTCACTTCTCCTTTAGACTTAAAGATAAGTTAGGATTGAGGAGATTTTTTTTGAAAATAAGTTCGACGTGTTCACCTGCTCTTTTATTATGAAGCTGGGGAACTATTCTTAACAAAAAAAAGGGATGGAAACAAAGGAGCACAGTACAAATGTATTCTAAAATGCAATTAACTTGTCTATGCATAAGATGACAGTCTTTAATGTGCTGGCTGTTTATGGAAGTGTGGTGTGTGCACCTGCATGTCTTGCCATCAGTAGCTATCTGAAAAGAAAGCTGCTTGTGTGGCTTGCTGTCACCTACGTGTGAGAGCCTTCACTGTGTCAGCTCTGCAGCAGGACACGCTGTGTCCATGAGTGGTGCCAACACACTGTGAACGTAGTTATTGCCTCTGAGGCTCGGAGGCTGTTCCATTAATTCAAGAACTGGATTAAATATGAAAACTGCTGTTAACCTTTGCCATTGCTTTGAATATGAGATACTAACAGAAAGATGTTATAACTGATGATAGTTTAAAAATAGCAAGTGTCCCACATGGATATGACTAGCTTTTGGTTTTCACTCAGAATCCATTAGAATAAATGCTGTCTACTTCCACACCAATTCTAAGAAATTATTTCCCCCACACATAGACTTCTTAGCACTTGATATCAAGTCCTTCAGTAGTGAAAGGGGACCTGCATTTTAAGTGCCATATGCCTCTCTGCTGTTGTTTTACTGCTGCACAATCCTTCCTATTTCTCATTCCTTTGTGTCAGTCTTCTTTGTACTTACTGATTGTGTAATGGCCTTTCTCCTGAAAAGATTTTCCTTATCCATGAAACAACTTGACTGCTCTTAAAATGCCTTCTTAGTGAGTGAATTTTTAATGTTTAGCTACAGAATCCACCCTCTGCTGCAGTTACAGAACTTGCTTTACAGTCTTTGCTGAAGAAAACAACTCACACTTGTCCCTTCCAAAACTCTGCTGAGGATGGAGATCATGTATTTACACTCCTCGTGTACCCAGAACTGTTACTTGTACTCTCAGGATCTGGCTGATTTAGTAGGTGAACTACAAACTCTACTTTTATCTACTGTGAAGTATTTAAAAAAAAATTACATTTGGAGAAGTAGAGGCTTCATATGGGCATCTTTGAAAGTGACCTGGATTGGCTTTTCCATGTAATGGCAATTCACCAAAGACTTAGTTAGGTTCTGCCTTGCTGATACTGTATTTGCTCCTCTGTGTAGGAGCAATGAAGCTGATAGCTTAAAGTGGTTGAGAGAGAGAGAATACTCTTCATGCTGTATTTTTGTTTGCTACTAGATGCTATATTTAAATTAGTTATGCGTGACTTGAAATACCAACTTATTTTAATTGGCTTTTAGCTTTGCTGTGTCATTGATGCTTTTGAAGTAGCCTTTAGAAGTTAGGCTCCCTAGAAGAGTTCAAAGTGGCAAACACAGAGGGCTCCCTGGCTAGCTGGGAGGAAAGGGTATTCACAGGAGATGTGAAGCAGTGTGTGGAGGATGGCATCACTGGCTACACTGCAGTTTCACTGTCTGGAAAATACAAGAATAACATGGAAGAAGGAAACTGGTGTAAAGGCTTATTTCTTTTGGGGAAGTGCCACCCGGTTGTTTCTCCTGGGTTATCTTTGATATTTTAGTTGATTATTATGTAATGTTACATATTAAGAGAAGAGGAGGCTGACTGTAAGTGACCTTCCACAGCCATGCCTGGCAGGGTTGGCTGTAGCATCCTCTCCTGGCTCACAAAATTCAAGCAGGCACTTCTGCTTGTTCAGTTTGTCTTGAAGATTTATATTTTGACAGTCGTCTTTATACTGCTGCACAGCATAAAAGGTGTGGCTTTGTCATTCCTATCTACAATACTAGTGTCTTACAGGGAACATATTCCCACCAGACACGGGTTACAGTGAATCATTCTTGGAAGAAGATGAGTATTTTGTAGACGTGTTGGTGTGTGTGAATTAACCTTAATTCCAGAATAGACTTTTATATAGGCTACTGAGTGCCAGGACACTGTTTCAGGCTAGCCTTTATTGCTTTTGATGTCTGCACAGTAGTATGTCTGACTTGGCAAAAATTTGTTTATGAAGTTGATTTTTATATCTAGAGACTTTTAACCTTCTTTCAGCCATGTTCACTTGTGTTAAAGCAATGTGTATACACACACACACAATCTCTTTCTGATTATCTTTTACAGAGATATGTAGATTTATAATTAATCTTTTCCTCAGCACTGCATGACTGAAGAGTTAGTGAGCGATTTCCTAATGATGATCTGCTTGTTAAGCTGCAGTAACAAAATATAATTGCAGCATACTCTGATTATACATGTGCCTGCATGAAACAGAGAAATGTCAACATAGATAACCTGGTGATACTTAGTACTTGATTATGTCCCCCACTTCCTCAGGGAGCCATAGAAAGGGTTTATTGCTTTTGCTGGCAAATGCTTGAGTACACTTATTTCAACATTTTCATTTTTTGATCCTAATGGTTTTGGGATCTCTTCCAAAGTACAAAAGGTGGGACAGTGACATTTTTTTGTTCTCTGTACTTCAGACACAAATAGCTAATCTCGTTGCATCAGGTGCTTATGATGTTAGATAGTGTTTTGTCAACCCTAATTATGGATAGGGGAAATTTTGCATTATTTGTTGTTTGTATATATGACACAGCCCCTCTCCTAAAGACAGAAATTTGGGGCAGGAGGTGTAAGCACAATCTGCTTTGCATTTATGATCACTTTATTCTTAGCCTGTGGAAGCTAAGGCCCCCCATCAGGGTCTCAACCTTCTAGGTACTGCTTAAACTTAGAGTTATGTTCTTAAAGCAAAAACCAGACAAACAAACCCAAAATCTGCCTCTGAAGCATTAGGTTTGCTAAGCTCACTGGTGAAAGTCAGAGGTTGTCTTCACTTCTCTGTTACCAGGCCACAAGTTGTTTTTCTGCATTAGGTACCTAATCAGGTAACTCTGCCCCAGTTTTAAGAGACAGTTGAGACTCCCACAGTTTTTGGAGCATGATGTCTATACAAATTTTGTTAGCCTCCTTTTGCTCTTCCTTCTTCATTCGTGTGATGCTGACACATAAGTCTTGATCTCCAGTGGTTCCTGTGGGTATTACTATTGTCGTGTATTTTAGCTGTCCTAGAAATTGTATTATGCTGACTGCCTGCTTTTTTGTGGGAATCTCCTAACACTCTTTCCTTGTTGCTTCACTTCTCCCCACGGTGCATCCAATAGCTTATTTTAAAGCTGACAGCCTGGATTCCTCTCCATACATCAGACCTACTTTTTTTTCCCAGTCTAAACCAAAAACCTTTGATCACTTCCCTGCCTCATGGGAATGTGAGGATTGGCTTAAGATCAGAATGGCTGAAATAGCTTGTCATTTTTATCTTCCTCCTGCAACCACAGTCTTCATCACTGTAACTGGTTCCCTTGACCACTGGTGAAACTATCTATGCCGTGTCTTCACCTGTAAGCTGTTTAAGCTGTGTAAGTTATTTCTAGGTAACATATGAGTAAGGTATGGATTCGTATGTCTCTCTACACATCTACAGTCCAGGCTTTCATTTCAACATTGGCTCCTTTGATGTTCTGGTTCTCAAGGCACAGGAGAATTTTGTTCAGATTAAACTTTTGCTGTTTGTGTTATAAGAAACTTTTTTTCCTTGACCTTCTCATGCTTTGTTGCTGTGTTCTCAGCTGTCCTCAGGAAAGTGAAAGATGAAAATGCCTCTCTCTCTAGGACCATTTAATCATAACAAGAATCAAACTAACATTTTTTAAGTTGCTAATAGACTGTGTCAGGACCAAGACCTAGTTTTTAGTCCTTATACTTTAAAAAAATGCTTAAGGTTTGACTCATGAGCAACATATGGATTTCACAGCTATGAGGAGAAAACTTGGACCATTGAGACTATTTACCACCAGGGTTATGTTATAGAATTCTCCTTGAACAGTCAGCAAGGAAATTTGAGTTAATTTGTAGCATTTATAATAAGCAACAAATTTATAACAAGTTTGTAAAAAACTTGTTACTGTCTTTCAGTAAACTAAGGCTTCCAAGATCTTCAGAACCCTTAATTTGCAGAAAAGGGCAATGCATAAGAAAAATAATTGGAGCTTTTGTAATTATGTCAAAGTGCCAGAATCTAAATGATGCGATACGTGCGTGGCATTTTTGATCCTTGAACAGATCACATTTGACCTGTGTGTCAACATGCACACCACACACAACATGCACACCTCAGAGTTGAATTGCTCATTTTCCAGCATAGCCTGTTCTTGTGTAATACTCTGTCTGAGCACAGAGACAGATTTCTGATGCTTCACTTGATTGGAAACAGTATTTCCTTGCATTTGATTTAGTATAGAAAATAAACCATTTTACATGTGAATATAGTATTTTTTAATGACACCAGAAAAACCTGTCAACTAAAATTTAGGTTCTTCTTTCTATTGTCCTGATACATAAACTGAGTGTATGTTGTGTGGAGAATATAAAAAGTCTATGAATCATATACCGAGATAAATATATGACTGATGGAAAGCTGATACACCTTAAGTTAATAGTTAAGTGTACTCCTAAATTTAACTGATCTTACTGTAGGTGGTTTGCCTGTTACACTGTATTTGCCTTGCTGGTTGAGAGACTTGAAACAGCAGCTTGTTGACAAATGCAGATTTATGGGAAGTTCTGCTCAAACAGGGCAGTGGTTCGGAGGCAGTGGATTGGTGCAACCAGGAGGGTGTTCTAGAGCTCTTAAAAAGGCTTGGGAATACATTATTTATTTCCGTTACCAGCTGTTTGCCAGAGGTCCACTCCATAATGCCGGGCTTCAAAGTTAAGGAAAACTAATTTGAAAACAATATGCTATTTTTAAAATGTCTGTAATGTCTGGAACAAAGCTCATTTTCATACTGTAACTTGAACCGACCAAGTTCCTTGGACTAGGAGTTACTACTGGGATGTCACATTTGCAGGACACGTTCTGTTAGACTAGGGTTGTATTGGCCAGGAAAATTTATCTAAGACTTAGGGTTTGATGGGCTTGAGGATCAAGCAGTCTTGTTGTAAGCGTCAGTGAGCAGGAGGTCAGCCAGTACTGAAGAAATCGCCTAACCTGGCCAGAAGAAGTTGCAGAACAGATTCCTGCAGCAACAGGTACCCCAAGGAGAAATGCTTGGCTGAATTGTGTCTGCAGAGAGAGATGTAGCCAAGGAGAAGGCAGAGGACTCAGTCAGGCTTATTGAAATGGACTGGGATGCTGACTATGGGAAGACTGAAATATTCGGGGGGGGGAATATGAATTTTTTTTTAGGGGTGGCAAATCAATGGCTGAAAAACTAGAAGCTCTTCTACAAAGAAGAAAAATATTCTGATTTACTAGTCTAGTTTTCCTTGCTATATTCCTGTGCTATTTTTTTGACCTTTCTATTTAGTCTGTGGGTCACAGTCCAGTAACCTCAAACCTCTGAGGTAATAAATAGGAAATCCGGAAAAAGAATACTTTCTCTTAGGAATTTAACTGAGGAGGGGGTTCCTGGTTGTGACTGGGTTTAGGCTGTTGAGGTATGTAGTGACAAAGGTCTTCAGAAGTCAATGTCATTTGCACCATCTCTGAACCACCACAAGTAAATTGCTCAGCCCTTAAAAATATTTTTAGTCACCTGTTTATGCTGCTGCTTTCTTTTCTTTGTACTCCTCCTTGCTTGGTACACCTACAGGAACAGTATGATAGCAGGGAGTAGGGGAATAGTTGGGCTACTGCTGCTCATCAGCCTGAAGTTAGAACTCAGTTTTTATCACTACCTGTTTATATGAGATGGGAAAAAAGTGTCGGTGTGTATTTATAGCTCCATGAAATACCAAGTATCCAAGCATTGTAAAACCTTTTGATTTTAATTTTTGCCTTTTAAAGATGGAAACTAATACTAGATCTGAAGTGCAACAGGAAAGGTTTGCTCAAGATTGCTTGGGAAACTCACTGCTGAATCAGATCATGAGCTGTGATTCTGTCTTTACTCAGTGATTTCCATCAGCATTGTCTTTACAGTTCCAGGAAAAGCGGAACCTCTGCTCTGAAGCAGTCGATGCTGTGCATGCTCTTTGCTCTTGTAATGAACACACAGGGCCCCAGCTAAACACGATCTGACTTTGCTGATCTACCTGTGCCTGCAACACGCCCATACTCTTTTCTTTATAGTCGCCATGCAAAGCAGGCAGGCTGCCATGTCTCTTACGGGACAAGTGTGAGTTAGAGAGTGTGGGGTTGCTGGAGTGCCCTTCCCCATGGCTGAGTCTTGACCTGGCACAGAGGAGAGGAGTGACTTCTTGTGGCCTTTTTTTCTACAACCTTTCAACAGTTATAAAAAGAGCTGACTAATTTTTTTTCAAGGGTGTCTGAGTATTGGTTAAACAATTAATGGGGGGTTTCCTGGGTGCCTTGTGGGGTTTTTGGTGTTTGCCACAAGTGTCATAATACTGGGCACTGTGTGCATCACTCATGTTGCAAGATCCTCTCAGTCCTTTATTTCCATTTGATTTGGTACAAATTTTTAGTTACTGTTATGGCAGCAGAATTGTGGCACACTTTGTTAACTTTCAGTTGAATTTAATGGTAAATTTTCTTCTTAGACTTCTGGAAAATATGATCTTTTACTCAGAGAGGAATCAAAACTGAATCCAGTCCTCAAGGGAAATATTTTAGTAGTGACCAGTCATTATGTAGAATAACGAATATGTGGATTTTATTTATGTAGTGATATTGTCTGCCAATTTTTTTTTTTAATTTTTATCTTTGTGGTCTAAAACTTGGCAAAATTCTGAGTGTTTTCCCAATGATCTGGCAGTTCAGTCTGTCAGCATTTAGCGTGAGCAACTGGGCACACCTTTTGTCAGTGCTTTGCTATTGTAACAAATATGACACCTTCTCCTGCACCCATCTGGATCTCAGAGCCTGAAACATTATGGTCGCAGTGATAATGCTGTGCTCATCCCCAAAGTTCTGTTGTTCCTTTTGAAGTATTACAGCTATTTATTCTAGAAGAATATGGTAGGCTGAAGAGTCTATTTGCTTTCTCAAGATAATTAACTCCAATCCCAAAACTGGTTCTCTATACCTGAGTCTAATAGCTAGGTAACACTTCACTGTAAGGAGCAGTTATCCAATTTGATCTCCCATTTATTTTTGCTTAACCTGCTCATATTTCATAACAATTCCTCTAGCTTAAATTGATACAGCTTGTTAAAAGCTTTGCAAAAAAAAAAAGTCTTTTTGCTGGGGTGCATTTAATTTATTTTTAGAATTTGGGAGAATTTTTTTTATTTGTGTTGGGTTCTAGCGAAAGCACTGTGAAGCTGGTTTGCCTGCTACTGAGGAAAGGCTCACTGAAGCAGTAATTCTCTTGAGGTCCTTGGCATGAATAGGCATTGCAGCAATAATTTTTCTTTTCTCAAGAACTATTTTAATTGCTGCAGCTTCAGAACACATCATTGTCAGGACCTGACATGAACATACTTTTGTACAGAAGCAGCAGAAAGCTCCACAATACCTGCAACAATGTTTCAGCAGATCTGTAACCTCTTTTATATTTTTGTCATTCCTTCTTTCTGTGAGTTACTGATCCCTAAATAGAAAGGAGTGGGGAAAGGTAGCCTTTCTGTGTATTTCGGAGGGAAGGTACTGTGAAACAACTTTATTCATACAGAAGCACATGTGGTTTTTGAAATACAGCATTTAAATGCTGCAGTGCTTCATAAACCATTTTGACTCAATTTCCACCATTTTCCTGTTTTGTTTGTAATGTGTATGTTTTCTAGCTGACCATTGTACAGATCAGCAAATCTTCAGTGCCTGCTCTGAAAGCTTGGATTTTCTTTGGATGGATTTTCATTATGGCCCTATTGCCATTCTTTACAATCTGAAGAAAGCCTGCATTCATAAGGATTACTGCATCTGCAAAGGATGAAGAATAAGTAGGAATGATGAACTCCAGTGGTCATGAATGGGCAGATTGTCCCGGGCATTTATTCAGTTGTCAGTATATTGTGGAGTATTTGGGCTGAAAAAAATGTTAGCATTGGGTAACATACTCATTTTATTAAAAGCACAGTAGAGTACTCAGAGAAGGTGTATAGTCCAAGACACTCTAGTACAGCACATGCTGTCTCTCTTCCTAAGTGTGATTGATTTGTTTATTTCTCACTGAAAGCTTGTAATTTTAGATTTTAATTCTACTTTCCATTGCTAGCTGTGCTTGTCTTATCAGACAAGTCTTATCAAAAAGGTGCTTGCAATTCTGAGTGGGATGCTGCACTGTGTTATGCCAGGAGCACTGAACAAGGAACACTTTGCTGTGCTGGCTGAAGATCAGAGTTGATTCTGGAGTCTGAAATGTTCCCTGTGTTTCTCAAATATAAATAGTACTGTGACCAAGAGCTGTGTGCCTTCAGAGTCCAATTTGCCCTTGATGTTGTAGGTGTTGGTAAATGCAGATTTTTTTCCATTATGTTTGGAAAAAGCACTTTAGCAATTTTATCCTCAGTAATAGAAGTCTCTTCTGCATAAGATATTAATCAGGAGTAAATGGCCACTGGGCAGTTGCTGTACTCTTAGGTGGCATGCAGCACTTCCCTGTGCTCCATTACTGGAGCAATTTGAGGACTATCTCACGTTAACAATCTGGTTCAATGACAACCAAGACTTCAAATAAATAAAACATACGAAGCTAGTACAATATCATTTAAAATAGAGAATTAAAGTGAAATTGTTTGTTAAGTATTTTGGAGGGTATGTGTGAGTAGTGTGTCTGACACAGACATGTCTTGACTGCCTGGGGCTTGTGATTCCATTGGCAGTAGCTGGTTTAGCAACTGCACAAACCAAATATAACCCCTGTTAATGCCGTAGTAAAAATACAGCATTTCAGTGAGTGTCATTTACTACACACAGTATTAGTATTCTGGTCTGAAATAAAGTTTCCTTGCCTTTGAGATTTCACTATGGAATCTCTTCTGGTTTAGTCAACAAGTAAATATAGGGACTTTGATATGTCTGCTGAAGTTGTCAGTGTTAGTGGTGCTTTTTGAAGACAACCTTCTCTGAACAGTATTTTGCTACTGGTAGTTTGTTACTGACAACTCTTGCATGAAGGCCTTTGAATAGCAAACTAAGAGCTTGAAAACTGCAGCTGTTTCAGAGAGAGGGAGAGAGAGGAAAGGAAGCAAGCAAGGGGGAAAAGATTTTCCCTTGATGAAGACACAGTACTAGATAAGCCACCTAGGTGCATATTTTGAATACTGTTTTCTTCAGATTTTCAGTGAAATTATTTTGTATGCACTTGCCTTCTTTAGGATCTTTGCCAGTGCTAGACTTGAGCATACAGTGGTGTGCTTTTTTGCAGTTCTCTGGTAATGTACGTGTGTTCCCTGGTTTGAAAGGAATCGGTGTGACTGCATTTCCTGACATCAGAACATCTGTGATTATTGCTCATATATGTTGTTAATTGAATATTTGCACTTCTGTAGACATCAGTTCTGTAGACATCAGCTGTTATCTGTCAGGCTGGATTTGTATTACTATAGCCATGTCACAGATAACATTTTTTTCATGTTCCTACTTGATGATTTTAACAGGTCACACTGAAGGAGCTGGACTGTATAGTACGTTTGTATGAACCAGCTTCCATGCCACTTCTGTCGCAGAAAATTGAATAACCATGTCCAGTATTACTACATGCCATGTTCATGTGGACTCCTAGGATATTTCACCAGGTCTTTGAATACTGTAAAAATAATGACTGTCCGTCTCACACTCTGAAAGTGTACCAGATCAACCTGCACACGGCATTCTAAGAAAATGCATCATTATCTTTGTGCCACTGTACCTCACCCGTGCTTCAGCTGCATTAGTCCAACTTGGGCTTTATTTTGGACTCAAGGGTATTGTGTTTCTAGCACCAGTGAGGATCATTTCTTAGATACTGTTGGAGATAGTGTATCCAAAATAGCAAATTACCATGAACAGCTGCTTTGAAAGGTCTGCTTTACTCATGGTGGTGTCCCTTAGCTTCTAGAAGAGAGTTTGAATGTGGTATATCAAGCTGTTATCATGTAACTTGTTTCTGTAAAGTTTTCTTCCTTCCTTCTCCTATTCTTTGGGAATGTGATGGCTACTCCCGAGGTTCACATGATCATTAAACCCTGCGATGTGCTTCCAGGGCAGTGCTATGACTTCATCTTGCAGGTGAGGTGTTGTGGCAAGGAACAAGATTTAAAGCATTCACTGCATCTTTCTGTTGTTCCTTTCTGATGCCTGCAATTGGGATTTTCGTTTCTTATGCTCCCACATATGGTCTCCAAGTGAAACTTGGAAAGCCTACTACTTTTCTAAACCAAACCCCTAAATACTTATTTGTTCAAGAATGCCAAGTCATGCCCCCTGGTGAAAAGGGACTTGTGGTTGTTGGCATTACCTGGTAGCTCTTATAGACTCAAGTTAGTAATCTAACTCTGCAGAGAGCATGGCTTTGCTTTAAGGCTATGTCACTCTTGGAAGAGACCCACCTTGCTGATATCCTTAACAAATTTTAACAAACTGGACATGATCCTAGTGCACAGAACCTTCTGTGAGTTGTAGCAAGGCTAATCTTAGAGCAAATCCAAGGCATGTGTTGGAATGAGGCTGGGTTTTATGTTTGAGCTGTGTAACCCAGTGCAATGTTCTGCCTGCTGATTTCTGGGAGTGGAGAGCAATTTTCTAAAGCAAACTGAAATGAAGTTTATTGTGCTGTTTGTGCAGAGTGGAACACTTCAGTTTGCATTAGAAAATTGCATTCTGCACAGAAACATGCTATTGGAGTTAAGATGAAGCAATGATACCAGTGATGGAGGGAAAAGAGAAGCCAGGAGATGCAGCTCCATGCAGTTTTGGTTACAGCTTCTTTGCACTTGGCTTCTTTGGAAGTGTTTTTGTCTTTGCTTTGTTGTCAGTCAGTTTGCCATCACCCAGCCCTTTTCCTCCCTCTCTGAGCTATGTCGCAGTGCCATCCCTGCTTCAGCATCAGTGGCTTTTCTGGTGTCCCTTGAGTCAGTGCTGTACTTATCATCAAGGTAAATGTGGAAGCCTAGCTAAATATACAGAGCTGTTTCTAATCTTTCATAACCAATGGCAGAATTGCAATGGAAGTCTCTTTGGAAATATTAATAATTTTATTTGGATTTTTCTTCCTAACATAATAAGTGATTCTTTTAACAGCTAAAATAGCTGTTCTCATTATTGTCACTTTTTTTGTTTGTTTGTTCTTTTAAGGAGTCTTGACTTTCTTTTTTTAATCTCCTTTTAAAAATCTTTTTTGGAGGTCTCTAGTTAATATTTTACAGTAAATTTATTTTAAAGCACAGGCACTAGGACTTAAGTCTAGCAAGATAGAATTATACAAATTTTATTTGACAGAACTTGCCTTGCTTTTATGAGACATTTCCTCAGAAACTGGAACTGTGAAATGTTGTTCTGACAGAAATATTTTCTACTCCTTGTCTGACAAAAAATCAAGTTACTTTTTATGCAGTCATGCCTTTTGCAAAATCTACAGCAATATTAGATGAAGAGACCACAGTGACCGCTCAGTCACTGTCAGTATTGGATTGCAAAGTCTTGAGTCTTGTTGACATCTCTGCAATTTGTCTGGCCTTAATATTTAATAAGCCTCATATTCTGCAACCTCAGAGTGAGAGCAGTTCTTTTAAAAACCACCTTTTACTTTTGCTGGAGTTCTCACTAGACTCTTTTAAAGTTAGAGGTGTGCTTGCAACACCATGTCTGATGGGTAGAGCAGTAATCAATTTCATGGCTCCATGCTCCCGTTGTATTAAACTTTTAAGGAGTTTGCGGAATGAATACTTTGTATAGCACACCAGGACCTTGGGTTTGCTCCTGATCAGTGGGGACTATGGCAAGGCTCAGGTTGCCATTTTAGGAGGATGAGTATTAGGAATGTCCAGGTAGTGCTGCAGCCTGTGTGTTCTGGTTGTCCACTTGTTGCTGAGTGGCTCACTGGGACCTAGACTTTTCCAGAGGGAGCACAGGAGATGAATGAGAGGGGCAACCCATATCTGTCTACCCGAAATGGCAACAGTGAAAGCAGCAGATAAAGGTCTGCTGATGTACTAGGAAAAAGCAGCTGAGCCTGCTCCATAAAGAAATTTTTGTGTTTGTCTCCAGTAAAAAGCCATGGGGAATCTTGGAGAAATACAGTCTGAATAAACTTGTTTAGGCAGCATCTGTGAACGTAGGGGTTCTTTCATTCCAAACTTCTGATTTGAGCCCTGTTTTTGTCTTTGTATACACAGGAGTCAATTTTTAGGATTGCAAATCATCTGCAGGTTCCCACCAGTTCGACTTGCTTGTCATAGTGGAAAGTGTTCATCCTTTGCATTATGTATGTACATTTGCTAGCTTGACTTGGAGGCTGTTGTTGAAATTGTTGTCTCTTCTGGTTTTTTGGGCAGTCTAAGTGAAGAATCTGACCTCCTTCGTTCTGGCAAACCCTTAGCCAGTAGAAAGTAATGCACAAATTAGAAGTATTTGTCATTACACTGGCATATTTCACCAAGGAAATCCGTGCTATAGTTGATAACATTTTGAATTACTTTTGTGTAAAAAGCTGTGTAGCTGAAATGGAAAAGCTCTTTATGTGGTTTGGGGGTTTTCTAAAACTCTTCCAAAACATTTCAGTCTTTAAACCCACGGAAGTGGCTTCTTTTAGGTCTCAAAAGTGGTTTTAGCAAGTGACATTCAGCTGGCATCTAAAGGGGAAAAAAAAGTAATTTTTCCTTTTTTATTTTCTTTTTTCCCTGGAGGCTTGAGTAAATTTTTGGTCTTTTTCTCTGTAGTTACAACAGTTGCAAGTTGCCGATGCTTTGTCCTAATAGGTCTTTAAATCTTGAATCTGAGCTTGAACTTTTAGATTTGTTTGTCAGCCTTAAGTCGGTGCTAACTCTTCAACGCTGTAATTTGTTTTGTTTGCAGCTGCTTACTTTTCTTTTTTCCCCACCCATCGTGAAGAACAGCCTGAAAGATAAATGTGTGGGAGCTCTCACAAACTGCTAATGGCATTTAAAAGGCA
Organism: Gymnorhina tibicen; assembly: GCA_013399875.1. NCBI lineage: Eukaryota > Metazoa > Chordata > Aves > Passeriformes > Artamidae > Gymnorhina > Gymnorhina tibicen. The sequence continues at coordinate 1,179,567 of VXAZ01000782.1, read as the reverse complement.
AATCGTTAAATCAGAACTCTCTTCAGTTGCACCAGGGACTTTGTGTCTGAAAAAAATGAACTTCATTTATAGCACATCTGTGGCTTTTTTAACATGAATTGCACAAAAGAGATTCAGTGTCTGCCTATGAGGTGTATGTGAACTCAACTCTAATACTTTGAGACATATTAAAACATATCTTCTGAGGTGTAAAAAGTATCATGTTGTGCTGAAAATGCTCTGTTGAACTGGAAGCCTCAAGCAGTGGGTTGAAAGGAAAAGTTACTTATCTTCTGACTTGGTGCTTTGAGCAGCAAGGGGAGAAATGGGAAATCCTAGGCTGGTTTCCCTTTATTTTAACACTTGGCTGCTTGGAAGAGGAAGAGATGACAGCTGTTTCCTGCTGGCTCTGGGCAAGAGCCATTCACCACTTCTAGTGGCTTCCCTAAATGTCAGGGTATACAGAGTGCTGGCACCAAAACTAAGCTTGGTGGAGGCAAAATAGAAGCTTGCCATGAGTTGGCCTAGGTACTTCACCGCCACTGAAGTAAATCTGAGGTCTTTATGTGTTAGCTACTGGTCCAGCTTTCGTGCTGTGAGGATATTAATAGGTGCACATACACTGCCATTTAACCTGCAAATTCACATGGTAACAAATCTTGGAGTAAGTACTTCTTAAAGTTTCAAGAGGAATTTCTCCAAGTATCTAATCAGTCATTTATCTCTTAACCATGTTATCCAAAAGCAGTAGTACTAGCACGTAATTTTTAAAAACAAAAATCCAGTTGCATGTTCTCCGAGGTAGCTCTCTCCATGAGCAGTGTTGATGGATGTAGGTTGTCTCAGCCCTTAGGGCAGGGTGGAGTAACCTTTTATCTATACATACCATTGTTTTGCGGTTTGTTTTTTTTTTCCTTCTGTTAGTTTCAACTACTTATCTGACACCAGGGCCCTAACAGGCACGTTGCTATTAAATGAGGTACTTTTTCTGTGGTTTGGGATGGCCGTTGCAAGCTGGACAAAATGCATTATAAGTGACACGTCGCTGTCACTGTCACTTGTATTATTCCGTCACGCATTTTCTTAGTCTAAGAAAAGAGTATCTTTAGAGAAGTGAAATTGAACAGAAGCCAGAATTAGCTGATACTGTATTTTACTTGAAAAATCTAAATGGAAAAGTGAAAAGGCTGAGAAGGTTACATCCGAGCAGTGATGTGGCAGATTACTTAAACTCATGTATGCAAAAAAGGTGAAGGATGTGCATGGTGAGCAGCAGTGCTTGGTTTCATGGCCTGCTACTCTCTGCTACCTCGTGAGTGTGGGTGCAAGTCCATCCCCTGTCCTTTAGTTTTATGTCAAGTGGGAGCTGTTCATACTTGTGGTGGCAAATGTATAAATTCACAGGTTTTTATAAGTACCATGTGCAGTTAATTATCTAAAGAGCAAGCTGACTTAAGCAGTTTTCCAGCTGAACTGGTTAAACATAGTTTTATTGATGAAAATGAATACTTTTGAATTCATATAAATCATGTCATGAGAAAAAACTTAAGGAAGTTTGGAGGGTATTTTGGTGATGCTTATCTGAAACAGCCCTTATCTGAAAGTGCCATGGTATTAAAAAAGTGAAATGAGGATCCTTCTTCTGGCTTGGTATCTTCCTGACAGGGCACTCATCTACCTTGGGATGCAAGAATTGCTTTATAGCGATTATTTTGCACATGTCCAAACCCAAACGTATAGTGTAGGGCTGGGAGCTGTTGTGTTGAAACTGTGGGGGAAAACCTGCTGGCTCAGCATGAGAATTTCTTATGTTTGTTCTTGAGGTTGTATTTGTTCAAGAGAATATGTAGGAGAGAGGAACGAATGGCCAAAAGACATCATAAATAGAAAAATATGCTTTATGCACTTGAAATGGCTTGTTTAAGAGGAAGCTCATGGGGTGCACAATGGTTCTGCTCATGTAAGTGGGATCAGCCTTTGGAAGGGAGTTTTACTCCTTACCTTTTTCTGTGCTGCCAAGGGGTCTTGCACCAAACCCCTGTGGTGTCAGTGGCTGCCCTGGATGTCTGTGGGTCACATTATTCTGTGTAGCAGCAATGGGCTACTCTTCATCTCTAGTAACTTTGATTTTATTAGCACTCATCTGACACCTTTGGCCTAGGAGGAGACATGAAATCACAGGTTCCCATCCCCTTCTGCACCACTAGGGAGACGTGCTGCGGTTAGAGTTGAGGTGGAATGAAGGGACCAGATGAAATGGATATGATTGCTCGGGCACCATGTTGGTGGCACCACTGGTGCTAAAAAAGGTGTAAGGGATGGAAGAAATGTCAGGCTGCAGCAGCACTTGAGATCTGTAGGGAGCAGGCAAGGAGGCATCAGTGTGCAGTGGCAGCAGAGCAAGAAGTTAGTGGCTAGGGACTGTAGTGTGAGCTTGGCTGGGAAAAGGTAAAGCTTGTGCCAGTTTAGGAGGAAAGAAGGAGGGTGGTAACAGGCTGTGTAGGAGGTTGGGAACTGCAGCTGTGGGACCTCTGGACAAAGTGCTGCTTGTAAGCAGGCTGAGCTTTTGGGTGGCTGTTTTTGTTACAGCTCAAAGTGCTTTCTTTCCTCTTCTCCAGCTCGTGGGAATCAGTCGGGAAGGCAGAAGTGTCGTGAAACTGCTCATGCACTGCAGGCTGTGGCAGAAGTAATTTGCTGGCTTTTGCAGTTAGTACTAAAACAACTGCTTAAATTTCAAACTGCCTATGAAAACAAGTAGCAGTAGATTTCTTTGCTCCTCTGGACAGCTGTCCACAAGGTCCTAGAAGAGTATTTGCTGGCTTTTTTTTTTTTTTTGGTTCAAAGCATATATAGTGGGATGGATGTTAGAACAGCTGTACAGTGGGATTGAGAATTGTGGTGTGGATGTGGGAAGGCCAGTGGGCAGTGAAGTGCCTGTGCTCAGAGAAGTCACCCAGAAAGGAGAAACAGGGGGAACATGCGGCTTCTTGGCTCTGCTTTGGGAGATGTCTGCAGGTTGCTCCTACGTGATGGGATAGATCTTCTGTTGGACTGTGTGTGTTTGGATGCTGTAACAACAAGGCTTCTATGGTCAGACATAATGATCACAGAAAGCCAGAGTTGTCATCTTGCTGCTATTTCTGTCTTTTGGGTCAGCGCATTTCCCTGTAAGCCACAAACCATTTTATCTGTAAGTGCTGGTTGCTTTTCTGCCCACAGTTAAGGAACATGGGGCTTGCCTCAGCAAAAAACTATCTTCCTTGAAAATTCAGTCAGCTTGAAACCTTTGTCTTTTCTACATGTAGAAGGTTGTGTTGCTAGTAACAAGAAAGGGCTTGGTGCAAAAACATCTTTGGGAAGAGAGAAGTACTGGAATGTTTTCAGTTGTCTCAAGGAGAACTTTTCTGATACAGGTTTTATTTCATTCACCTTGCTCAAATTTCTTCCTGTTCTTTTCTTCCTAAGACTTTGTTTTGGCCCCTATCCTAATTAGAAGTTCCCAGAAATGGTTTTTAGGATGAAGGCCTCCACACACATCTGTTATTTTCTACAAATGAGCAAAGGCCTGAGGCTGGAATATCCAAATGTTCCTAGTAAGAAAACAGACTTAGCAACACTCCTTGTAGCTATTGTGGGATCTCTGAACCCAAAACTGTACCAAGATGGATGGATTTCCTGCCCCTTCCCCCTTCCTCCTCTCCTTAAGTCAAACCTTCAAAATTAAATGACAGTGTCAGCAAAGAGATTGTTGCTGCTTAATGAGTTTCAATTGGGTTACAGATTGAAGCCTGACTCCTTGCAATGACAGATTAATAACTCCTTCTGCTGAAGCTTTAGAAGGGGGGATAATTATTTTCTGGGTTGTTTTTTTTTTTTTTAACTGGAAAGCTCATTTCTTGCTAGTGCCTGAGCCAGGTGCTATTACTGTAAATCTTTTTGTAACAAAAGACTTGACATTAATATTTTTCAAACTCTGAGGAACTTGTGGCCTCCTGTTTGAGATATGCTGAGTGTTCTAACATGCAAATGGGAGAAAAAGCAGAAACAGAGCACAAGTATTAAATAGAAAGCTTTCTGTTATATACCATAAAACTGCTGCTGGTCCTGCTGTTCTTCTTGGTGCCTGCCAGCATGGTCACTGATGTGCCTGGGGGAAAGAATCTCAGTGTCTGGGGTTTTACTCATCTGGCTTAGAAGTCTGTGTTGAAAGAAATGCTTTAGCTCTGCTGCTGCTGCGAGGGACTGGGACCAGTGGCAGCTGGCACTCTGTTAGGGAGTCACTCCCGTGTGAGGGAAGGAAAGGGAGCCACAGTGGGGCAGAGGTTGGTGTCTTTGTGATGGCCCATTGCTGCTCATGCCTCTAGGAACATATGTGGTATTAGTGCATGTATGGCTTTCACTACTTGGGTTTTATAAATGAGGAGGGGAACTTATATTTTTTGAAAATATAAAGGAGCTTTTAAAATGTCATTTATAACGTATTTAACAGCAAAGGCTTTGTTAAATCTGTGTTGCATGAAACAATGATTATGAGGTAACTAAACTTGAAAACACCTGAGTTGAGATTAGTTGCAGACTCTGTAATCTCTAACAAATACCTGTGCCACTTATAACTGTGGTATTTTATTTCTAAGTTGAGATTGTCTCTTTAAATTGTCTTCTCTGGCTTGTCCCAAGTCTTTCACTGAGTCATTACTGAGGCTGGGATTTGGCTCAGGAGACTTGACTCATAGTCCTGTGCTTGGACCAGAGGCCACATGTGATTACCACAGGACAGCAGCTTGTTGCAGAGCTGACTGTCAGTTCAGGCTGTTTGACAGATGCTGTCAGGTTGGGATGTGTGTGTTCTGTGGGTTTAGGGGGGGGTTTTTAACACTTTTTAACTTTTGTCTCTTCTGGATTTGAGATTCTAGGGGAGAATACAAGCAACAATTTTTCTTACTGGCTATCATTTTGCCACATATTTATGGTCATCTTTCCATGGTTGCCCCCTTTCTAACAGGGTCTACTCTTCTTTCCAAATTATTTGGAACAAATGCATTTTTCTGGGATTATAGCTCTCCTGTGCACATGTAAATTTGTATGTGAAACTTAATAGTTCTTCAGAAACTAACTTTTGAAATTCCAAAGCAATCTTCTGTTTAAATCTCTTGATAGTTGTCTTTTTAAATCACTCTATTTCTGCCTTGAACCTGTTCCTTAACCCCATCATCAGTAAGAATGTGTGTTACAGAATAAAGCATAGTTGTCTGCCCCTGTAGTTCATAATTTGGTTTTTAACATTTTACTATTCACATAAGTATGTAAATCACACTAACATGATACAGCATGAAAAAGAACTAGATCCCTACACCCCTGTGAGTTTTTTGAACCAAAGGCTTGCGATGAGGCATGAGTGCACAGTGCACGTGTGTCTGGCAGCACGGAGCCAGCAAGTTAATTTGACATTTGGTTCTGCACAGTGTGCCAAGAACTATTTGTGTAATCTGTTTATTTAAATTCAAAACTATGCTTAGTTTGGCTTATTTTAAAAGTGAATAAAATGCTTATTACAAAGATGCCCTTGATAGCATACTGCTCTGTCTGCCTACAAGGAGGAAGAACTACCCACTTGTTTACTGTCTTTTAACTTCCTTATCTAAAATAGCCCTAAGGCAATGACAAAGCATGACCTTGAATCTGTTATTCAGAATTTTAGGGTTTGCATATCCTCAGAATTTCTTCCAGACTTCAAGAATTGGCATCCTCTGCTTTCCTTCCCTTTTGAAAAATGCTTGTTTTAATTTTTTTTTACTGTAATGTAGTGAGGATTTATCATGTGCTTACACTGCTGAACATAAACTGCTCCCCATTTCTCAAAGTTTGCATCTTCTGCAGCGATGTGACAAGCTGGTGAATGCCACATAGGCAACATTGCACCATTGAGAAAGTAGCTAATAGATTAGCCATGCTGAGTGCAAGACAGAATCACAGAATCACAGTTAGGTTGGAAAAGACCTCTGAGATCAGATCCAGTTCAGGACTGAACACCACCATGTCAAGAGACCATAGCACTGAGTGCCAGTTGTTTCTTAAACACTTCCAGGGATGGTGACTCCAGCACCTCCCTGGGAAGTCTGTTCCAATGTCTAATCAACCTTTCTGTGAAGAAATTCCTCCTAATGTCTATCTTGAACCTTCCCTGGCACAGCTTGAGGCCATTTCCTCTTGTCCTATCGCTGGTTGCCTGGGAGAAGAGACTGACCCCCACCTGGCTACAGCCTCCTTTCAGGTGGTTGTAGAGAGTGATAACATTCCCCCCCCCCGAGCCTCCTTTCCTCCAGGCTAAACAACCCCAGATCCCTCAGCTGCTCCTCACAGAACCTGTGTTCCAGACCCTTCACCAGCTCCACTGCCCTTCTCAATATTCTTCTTGAAGTGAGGTGCCCAGAACTGGACACAGCACTTGAGGTGTGGCCCCACCAACGCTGAGTACAGGGGAAATACAGATGCTGTCAGAGGCCTGGGGTTCTGCAGACACTTGCTTAACCCTTCTTCAAGGAGTTGTATAATGGTGTTCCTCTGCCCTCCTGTACAGGGCAGTGGAGACAGTATGTAACATGTGATCTGTTTGGGTTTTTTTTAATGCAAGGTTATTGGCTCAGTTCTGGATCAGAAAAAATACTTGAATTATTTTGTACAAGTGTTGAAACTTCCTCATAAATCACTGTGAAATTTGAAGGTGTGGACTGTGAGGTTCAAAGGCTGACCCTGTAATAGGAAAAATACTTTATCTGTTGGTGTTTAGGCTGTATACAGTAAAACTTTCCAAGTGTGGTATCTTGATGCACACAAACATCCAGTAGAAAAATGATCCATGTGATAAACACTGTGTATTATTATTAGTCTTTTACCTTGAAAATACATACAGGGCCTTCTTTCATCCTTCTTGCCAAGTTTTTTTAGCCCTGTTTCTTTGTCCTCATGCTGGTAAAAAGTTCTGTTTGGAAGTAGGGAAGAAAAATCTAGACTTACAAACATAAGAAATCCCCTTTTTTTTTTCATATTCTTTGTGTGTATTTCCAAAAGCAAACAGTATTTTACTCTCTATCACCAAAGAAGCTGGTGTCCAGATGTCTAAAATGTGTTGTTCTGCCTCTATGTGGGCTGCACTAAGGGAAGACAAACTTTGCCAAGCCAAGACTGGCTCTCACCACTGACAGTGTTGCCCAGCTTCACAAACCTGTCAGTGGTTTGCTGTAGTGTCACTTCCAAAATACACTATTACTGCATGTGTTGGTTTGAAAACAAACCAGTGGGAGATCACAAGTCAGGATCTAAATTAATGGGAAAATAAAATTAGAAACAAATGAAATAATATAAGGAAAAGCACTGACAAAGTCAGATACAACCTGACACCCTGTTAGAGTGGTGGTAGCAGTCCAGATGAAGTAGCTCAGTTGGAGTGATGATCCTACGGAAGGTCTCCAGATGAAAGTCCAGTGGTAGCTTTGTCCGCTGGTAATTCAGTAGACAGGGCTAAGTTAGGCAGTTCTGAGGGCAAGTTATATCCAGGTGGGAATGCTTGGCTCCTCCCTCCTGGGTGGAGCATCTCACAGTAGGATGAGATAAGTCCATGAGTCATGTGGGGGTTTCTTGATGGCCCATTGTCTGTTATCAGGGGTGGGTCATTAGCAGGCGATAACAGCTAATGGCCCACAGCTGGTGGTAATAGAATACTTGAATGCATCTATATTTTAACCTAGGACACTGCATTAAAAAAAAGAGATGTATTTTAACAAGTGCTTTGTGTGATGTATCACAATATCTGCTTTCCTATACTTATGTGGAATTAGCTGAATATCTCCTGGTCACCCCTTTTGCCTGCTTTTGATAGGGTCAGTTGAGGCCCAAGGCAGGTGGCAAGTCAGGGTGGACTGAGGAAGTAAAAGCAGCCCCTTCCTAGTCTGCTGGATATTTTTGGCTTTTGTGATAAGACTCATAGCTATTTCTTCTGCTCTGACTTACCGAGTTAGGAGTGTAGTCTGTCATTCAAACAAAATAAAAACCCAGCTCCAAAGCAACAGAAAGCCCCGAGACCTGACCCAGAAAGCAATTATGGTGATTTTTAAGAAATTTTTGCAGTATGAAGTACCTGTCTGAGGGGTCCAAAAGTTCATGGGAAAGACCTCGGGAGGTAGTCTTGTCCAGCCCTTTGCTCAGAGCAGGCCCCCACAGCTTGGGTTGCTCAGGGCTGTACTCGAGTGAATGTTGGCTATATGCAAGGAAGGAGATTATGCAGCCTTTGTGACAGCCCGTTCTGGTGCTTAGCCACTTCATTGTTTTAAAAAACGAACCTTGCCTGATTTTTTTCGCTTGCATTGCAACAAGTTTGTTGCCTTCAGTCTTAATCACTGAGCGCTTTCCAGATTCTGTCCCTCTCTTCTCTGCCTCCCCAGAGAGTAGCTGCAAACAGCAGTAAAATCTCTACCGAGTCTCCTTCAGTTTGAAGGTTGAAAGGGAAGGACCCTCAGTATTCAGCACCTGGCTCTTTACCAGAAGTGTATGAAAGAAACTGTATCTAAACAGATTTGAGCTCACAGATTGATCCAGTCCACTGATTCACAGATCAAGCTGAATTCTCTGATCAAACTGTGTGATGTGAAGTGTGAATGCCGCTGGTTCCTGCAGTCAGCTGCCAGCTGGCACTCCCTGAAACCTCAGGGCTACTTCAGCAGAGAACTGGGCTGGAAATCACACAGACCACGGCTCTTACCAGAGAAAGGTACTCGTGGTTATGTGTGTCTTTCTGAGTTCATGTTCTCACTTCAGTGACTTCTGTACTCAAACAAAACCAAAAGTAAAGATAACATTTTAAATGGTGTATTGTTAGATTGGTGTTGAGCAATCCAGTTGCATCAAAGGAGGTTTAGATTGGATATTAGGATTATTTTATTCACTGAAAGGGTGGTCAAGCATTGGAACTCCTCAGGTGGAAGGTGGATGAGTAACTATTCTGGAGGTGTTTAAAAGATATGTAGGTGTGGCACTTAGGGACATAGTTTAGTGGTGGACTTGGCAGTGCCAGGTTAACAGTTGGACTCGGTGATCTTAGGTATTTTCCAACCTAAATGATTCTATGACTATGTCTGAAATCTAATATTTTTCATTATCAACAGTGATTTGTTTCAGAAGGGACAAAATATTCCCGGGTTTTAATGTTTCATTTCTAGTACGATATTCTTTGTGTACAACCTGCATGATCAGCATTGTACAGGCAAGCTGCTGGTGTAAATGCTGTCTCTGTTAAAAGTGACAATGCAAGTCACACATACAGGGTGTTAAGTATTAGTTTTTGAGATTATCCTTCCTAAGAGTCCTTGAGCAATGATGAAAACTTGCCCTTGCAATAGTTACCATAACCCAAAACTTTGAAAGTAAGACGCTCCTCAAATTTGAAGTATTTGTATCCATTAATAGCTTTTTCTCCCTTGTGACAGTCTTCCAATAAAAGTCAGTGCTGGATTTATTTGGCCTAGAGGTCCTCTTTTTGAAGAGGTACTGTGTTCTTAAGCTGTCAGAAAAATATTTGCTCTCTTGATCCAGGTTCTCCACAAACTCTTCAGCAGTGACCCCTCAGGCAGGAGTAACACAGAGTTTATGTACTGATTCTTCTGTATCTGTTCCTAGACTCCAGCAACCATTCCTTGCTTCCAAATAAACGACAGAGCTATACTGAATTTATGCTTATGTTAACAGCCTAGAAGTAAGTCTTAGTCTAGGCTTGTCCATTGAAAAATTCCAAGTACCTCTCTCTCTATTCTGTTTTTGTTCTCCAGCTGCAACTCTGATGTTTCAGAAATGGTTGAAATCAAGTATCCAGAGAGAATTACAGAGGATGCCCTGGTCTTCCGTGTGACACCTAATGGCAGACAGCTTAGAAGGGCATCCTTTCTGAGGCTATAAATCAAGCAGTTTGTTCTACCTGAAAAGCGTTTGGGGTTTTAGTTTTTTGTGATCTTGGGGGGCTGACTGAGCTGTCTGAGCTTTGTTAATGTTGTTTCGTCAAGTGAGATGGGATGTAGAAATCACATAACAAGTCCAGTAAATTTTTAGCATGTAAAAGACGTGATGTTCATTGGAAAACTGAAAATTCTTCCATATAGCTTTCTGCAAAGACTTCAAATTTTTTATTTTGGAAAAGCACTAATGACTTCTGTCAAACATGTGCTTTAATGTTTCACTTTAATGTACAAAACCTGTTGGTTTGGGACTATATGATATATATAGCAGTATGCCTGTACCTTTGTAAAGTCAGGAAGCTTTCCATTCTTCTAATTCATCTTTTGAACTAACAAATGCCTAGTATTTTGCTAATTAAGCTGGCCATGGAATTTGTGTGTCTTCCTTGGGCCCCTTTTGTTGTCATACATATTTCCTTTAATGACCGAGCTGTGGGTAGCTTTACCCACTTGACTGCTTCTGACAGCCTTTTGCCTCAACAAAGGCACCTGGTCTAGGTGCACCTGCTGCAAGACAGCACCCTGACAGCAGGGACCACGTGTTCCTAAACTGCATGGTGCTCAGTGCAAAAACCTGATCCATTTTGGTGTTTTATCAATAGGAGGTGTATGAAAATTCCCTGTACCTGTGTTACTGGGCCATGGGATGGTGAGGATATGGGATAGAATGTTTCACTTCAAATGCTAAGTACTAGTTATGAATATAATTGTCATAAAATTGGTATATTTTATTATGAAGGAAAACATATAAGTGGGTTATATCCAGTTACATAGTGCAATCCCCTCCTGCTCTCAGGTTTCTCTTCCTAATGCAGTAGTAATGGGGTTTCCCACCTGCTTTTGTGATGCATTCACTAAGGACAGTCTCTGACCCTAAGAAGCTATTACATCTACCAGCGTCCCCCTCTCTATTCTGAGATGAGTAGCGATATAGGATTGGCTTTGTGCCACAGCTGTGTATAAGCTCATCTGTACAGTTTTCTTTCTGCAGTCTGATTTACTACAGGATTTCTGGCTGATGCTGGTTAGATCAGTTTTTACCACAATCAGTCTTCCTGATGTATTCTGTGACCACCATAGCTCTTCCTAGCTGTGAGCATGGTGAGAACAGCAGGAAGCTTAGGCTGCTTGCCTGGCTAGGTTGGTGAAGGTGTCTGTAGCCATTACTGGTGGTGCAAGTGGCTTGGAGGTGACTGGCTGTAACCTGTCACGTGGTGCAGAGCTGTGTTTCTGCCTCATCCATCATATGTAGCTATAAAATGCTCTGGTGGTGTTAGGAGATGCTTCTATAAATCTGTGTATTTAAGTCGTCAGCATTTGAAATTTCAGTAGATTTATCTTGCTCAGGGCATTTCTTCTCCTGTGTTCTCTCTGAGTATGTACTTCCCTTTTCTAAATAAAACGTATCTTAATATTCCAGTTACTTTGGAATGATCTTGTTGCTGCTCTGTTCTCTTGATCTTAGAGAAGGAAGGCTGGAGATGAGCCTCCCACTACTGTCACAGCTGCTACCTGCTGTGACAGGTACCTTGCACTAAAACAGTTTTGTCACTGTAGACTTGAAGAGAGTGGGGTGTGATCCTTTGGTTGGCTTTCTGGGGGCACAGTTTGGTTACTCTTGGCACTATGCCATAACGAAAAGTCTATTTGGGTTTTTGTTGTGTGTGTAAATTTTTTTTTTTTGTTTTACCTCATTCATTTTCTGGTTATTACCTGCCAGCCTCATTTACTATCTGGGGAAACTAGGGATGCAGAGCGGGGGGTCACAGGGAGCAAAACCAACATTGACTACTGACTTGTCAACAAAAGCATCAAACACCCATCTGCATCTTGCAGTAGTCTGGAAAAAGGATTAAATTGCCCATCATCCTAAGGCAACAGGGGAGCCTTTAGTAAGTGGGTATCAATTTGCTTACTTACCAGACCAAAACCTGTTTTGACTGTTCTTATATGTCCTCTCTGCAGAAGTTCTTTTCTTAGTACATTGTAATAGGAATGGTGCTCAGTTAAAATTTTGTGCTTCTCTAGCCCCCCGGCATTAAGTTACGAATTGTTTTTGTCACTGTATCTGATGCATTTGTTATTGATAGTGTTTTCTGGTTGGATTTTCTCTGCTGGCTAAGTATTATGTTCCTGAATCCTGGATCTCTTAGGATTGCTCATTTATACCTTATTTTATTTTTGTTTATGTGAAATGTGGAAAATGCTTGCAAATGACACGTAGTGGCTTCTTTGTGCATGTCATCTGACTTTTAAAGTTTGTGGAGTACACAGAAGATTGTGCAACAGGCATTGTTTACTTGCCTAGAATTGTGAGACTAAAAACTGCATCCTTGCTGCAGCCATAAAATAATACGGCAAACATTACCATTCCAGATCAGTTATGGTCACATGTTTCCAGCAGTCATTGTTTTCTGGCAGTAGTGTGTTTGCTCGGTTCTGTCCTAAGGCAGGTGAAATGTATTTGATGTGTCCTAATGTTCAGCGTCTCATGGGTCTGGGGGTTTACACTTTTGAGATGTGAATGAGGGTGAGGAAGACAAGAACTGAAATGGAACTTTTTGTTTGTCATTTCAGTCAGATACCAGATTCTTCAAATTCCTTGGTGATTTTGATATGCTCAGGGCCTCTCTTCCTCTGCAGAAAACTGATAGTAACAATTCACTTCAACGTGTTTACAACGCACATATGCTTGTAAAGTTCATGCACGGTCCCTTGGATTTCGTTTGAAACTCGTAAAGGTGCAGGAGTAGCAAACCAGCCTCATGGATTTTTACCTCTCTTCCAGGACTCATAGTTGGGGTGATCTTGAGATATGGGACTCCCTCCACGAGTGGCCATGACAAACCATTCAGCTGCTCGCAGGAGGACAGGCCCTTCACCACCCTGCTGGTCAACGTCAGCGGCAAGTTCTTCGAGTATACGCTCAAAGGGGAAATAAGCCCTGGGAAGATCCACAATGTGGAGCAAAATGACATGTTGAGAAAGGTGAGAGGCTACACCATTTCTTGTGCTTGGCTGAATGTTTCTCCTTCATATCTGCTTCCCTCCCTCCTCCCCTCTCTATCCCATTTGAACGTTAGGTAGTGTCAAGTGTCAGTATTCCTGATAGTAATAGCACTTCAGTGCTTAATTCAAAAGCACCTTCTATATTATATCACTGCTGGAGAAACTGTGCTCTGTTACATGAATGTAGTGCTTTCCTAAAGGCCTTGGTTTGAAGACTTAATGTATGTTTCTAACATCTGTAGTATTCACAGAGACCAGCTGAACAAAAAATAGTATAAATAAATATAATATGTAAAATATAAATAATAACAAAAAATAGTCTTATGCTGCCTTGTAGAAATGCAATATAAGGAAAAGGATAATTTCTTAGTGAAAAGTGATTGTTCCTTGTTGTTTTTTTTTTTTTCCCCTAGGGTTTTAAAATCTGTTTATTGTCAGGAAATAGTTACTACTTCCACCCCTATAAACCACCAAATGAGACAGTCTGGTGTTGGAAGTGAAATTCACCTATTGACTATTATTCGGATGTGTTGTTTGGGTTTTTACTGAGTGTCAGGAATTAACCACCTTTTGTGTGTATCAAAGCTAGACTTTGAAGCATAGGATTGTGATCTAAAAATACTTCTTTCAGCAGACTATGAAGAAAGCTTAGCTGTCTATGTGTATCTGTCTGCTGTAGGTATCTAAAATTATCTGAAATGAGTCCTACTCTGGGAGGGCACAGTTGAAGTGTTTGTCTTCTAACCTGTGCTTAGAGGGTGAAGAGAGCCTAGTTAGTCTCATATGTGTGAAGGTCTTCTGTTTGCATTTTAACTGTTGTTTTTTGTTCTTTAGTGTACTATAGTCTTTCATGGATATCTGGAACTCCTACTGAAATACACGGAAGAGGTGTATGATCCAAGTTTCTGAAAACCAGTCTTGTATCTGACTTGATTGGCTTACAATAACTATTCAGTGGCTAAACTTGCACAAAAAAGTAAACTAAGATAGCATTTCATCTGCAGCTGTACCAATATCAGGTATCACAGTAGGAGAGATCTTCTGCAGCATCATTTCTACTAGAAATTCATAATTTAAAATAGGGGACTGTGTTTGGGACTGCTGCCAGATTATCATGGGTAATGGATGTAATGCCTGATCTTTCTAGATGCTGTTTACCAACAAGAGCTGCAGCTTTTTGCTGCCATGTACAAATAGAGCTGGCCAATGTTTTAGAGGGTCAACTTACCTATTTCAACAACCAAAAACAGTGGTTGTCAGAAAATGAACAAGAAGAAAGACCTAACAATTTGTATATGTCTGTTTCTAATTGAAATTTCCTATTTTATTTTTTAGGTAACATTTGACCCAGAAGTTTTTTTCAACATTCTGTTGCCTCCTATTATTTTCCATGCTGGTTATAGCCTGAAGAAAGTAAGTGCAGTAACTTCTGAGGAGAATAGGTCCTTTGCTTTTCATGTGAGACTGCTGGTTTGTTCAGGATTGTAGTCTCCTTTCAGGCATTTACTTACAGTAAGAAAAATCTCATTTCCTCCAGAGATGGTTAGGTCATATTGTTTTAAGAGAAAATACGTATGTTTTTGAGTATAAATGCATTACACTCTAGTTAATTTGGCTGATTTGTTTTCCTTTGAACTTAGCCAGACGTTAATGTCAGTTTCATTTAAAGTAAAAGATGTTCTGTTATGAATTGTTTTGGTCTTTCTCAAATGTCCAAAATGCAGTAAATTATGCTGAGAAGCAGACCTAGCCCTGAATCCCAGTGGAGATGTGCCAGACCCTTAATGGCAGAAGGGCCCAGATTCTGATCTTGCTTGAAGACACCACGAAATGATGCTGGTTTCTCTCAAAAAGATTTCTGTCAATAAGTAGGATGTAATGCATGGCACAGATCTGGTTTATTCAATTTATGGAAGTTGAATTGAATTTACATTGCAGTAATTGAAATGTTTCTCTGAAACGAAGGTATGTTTCTGTGTATTGATACAAGTGGAGTCGTGTGCTGTATGGTTCTGAATGGGCAATATAACTTTTCTAAAGTAGCTATATAAACCTCTCTTTCCTATGCAGAGACACTTCTTCAGGAATTTGGGGTCCATTTTGGCTTATGCCTTTTTAGGAACAGCAGTCTCTTGTTTTATTATTGGGTAAGTGAACTCTGATATCAGTTGCTCTCTACAGTAAAGTTTAATTTGATAAAGCACACTCTCTCTCTTCGCCTGCATATGTATATACTATGTACGTACATACACACACATTTAGTTTAAGATAGCTGGTCATGTTGGTTTGCTTGCCTACAATCTCTTATGCTGCTCATGTTACTGTGTCTTGTATATGGATATTCTGGATAACAGAAATCCTGAATTGTGTTGGTGACCTTGGCTTGTCTCTCAAATAATATCACTAGACAAATAATCTGAAGACTATTCTTACCACAGAGCTTTCAACCTATGTATTGTGTTGGGAGAAATAATACTGAGGGGAATTTTGAGCAGGGAAAATTCAGTGGAAAACGGAAGAAACATGTAGACTCTGTGCTAATTGTGTGAAGATTTCAGAATTTGCTTACTGGTTTTATATGGTGTCTTCTGGATCACATATTGCTTTCCCTTGGCCTGTCTGAAATGCAGCTTGTTTGACTTGGAATGTTTTATCTTCTTTCTCTTCAGGAATCTCATGTATGGGGTTGTGAAACTAATGAAGTTGGTGGGTCAGCTGTCTGATAAATTCTATTATACAGACTGCCTCCTCTTTGGAGCGATAATATCTGCCACTGATCCAGGTAGCTTGATGAACGTTTTTTAATAACCTTCCAAAATAACCCTATCGTCAGGATTTTCTGCTGCATATTAACAGGACTCTATGTTCAGTTATGTTACATTAGTATCTCTGAGCCTCTTCTCTGAAATGCACGCAAATTCTGAGCGTTTTGAAAGCTGTTCTCTGCTGATTTGTTACTGAACTAGTATGACATCATGGTATATTTGAAGAAAAGTGTAACTCTTCTGTTCAAATACTTAAATATGTTTTTGCCCAGTGGTTTCTTGTTAAGTGTGCATCAAGTTTAAGACTGAAAAGAGATGAAATTAATAAATTTTACGGATGGCAGGACTTCCTTCTTCAGCTGCATTTCTTGGGGCTGGGTAATTTAAGAGCAATATTTGAGGCTTTTAGGCTCTTTAGATGGGGGATTTTTTTTCCTTTTTCAAGTGAACTTCATGTTTTACAAGTTTAAGCAGAAAAATGCTTTTCTGGCCAAGTAATTTCAGCTTTTGTCCAAATAATGCAGGCATTATTGACTCCTTCAGAGTCAAGCAGGCTCACATTGATGCCTCTGCTTGACAGATCAGTTTGTAGGGCTGGCAAAGGTCAGGGGCCAGGGTAGGGAGAAATGAAGCTTGACATTTAAAGCAGTTTATTTGAGGTGCTTAGTGGTGATTAGTGTGAAAATGGGAAGCAGCTCCTGTGATTGAGCTGAGCTCTGAACAGCTGGTGGTTGCATACAATTTATGCAAAAAATCACCGTGTGATTTTTGAAGTGTGTATATGGGAACATCTTCAAGATCATGGTCTTTCATCTCAGACTGAATTTTCTTGAAAGAATGATCATAAATATTTAGCCCTCTTATCCTTTTAAAATTATGTGGAAATTCACACCTGTGGCATAGTGTATACTTTGGGGAACACTTTAGATTATTTGTACTATTTTACAATGACTGAAATAATAAACCTGTGTCAACAACCCATAAAGCTTTTAAAAGCAGGAAGAGTTGCACAACATTTTGTTGATTGTCTTATATGGAACATGTTCTAAAATAATATCAGGGCTTTGGTAGAAGGGCTTTGGTAGAAGGGCTTTGTCTGTCCCATGCCCCTTGATCATGGGGGCCTTGCTATGAGCACTGTGCAGATGGGAGGACAACAGAGCCACCTCCTAATGGAGCTGCCCTAAAACTGATCGGAGGAATTGCTTCCTGGGAGGTAAACATGACTACTGTCTCCCATTTTAGTTTTGATCCTGTACTTCAATTCCTGGGTTTTGTTGCTTTAGCCAAAGGGGAAAGTCTGCTCCACAGCTCACGCAGTCGTTCCCGTGTTGTTTTTCCTCTTTTCTTTCTGTAGTTACCGTGCTAGCAATATTTAATGAGCTGCATGCTGATGTGGATCTCTATGCCCTTCTGTTCGGAGAGAGCGTGTTGAATGATGCTGTTGCCATTGTATTATCCTCGTAAGTAACTATGTGAATTTCTACTCTGAAATTACTAAATTGCTTTTGGCATTTGTCTGAAACAAATGCTTTTTCTGAGGAATGTTATTTTGAGTTTAAGTGGATTGCCTTTAACTGAATTGATAACCATTACAAACATTTGCCAAGACCCCTAATGCATACATAGGCTAGAATGATGCATATGCCTTCAGTATGGGATTGGCTCCCTGTAGCTCAGGTAGTGTTGTTACAGAAGAAAATCTTTTCTGATGCCACTTCTAACTTCTCATTGTGTTCTGTCTTTCTAGATCTATAGTTGCCTACCAGCCAACAGGTGAAAATACCCATGCTTTTGATGCAGCAGCATTTTTCAAGTCTGTTGGTGTTTTCCTGGGAATATTCAGTGGTTCTTTCATGATGGGAGCAGTGACAGGGGTTGTGACAGCTCTGATATCCTTTTTCATGTTTAGTTATTCCAGCTGAGATGGCACATGTGGGTATTATCAGGGCTTTCCTGTTTCCAGTTATAGCAAAATTGACTCTGGCTTGTTTAATTCTCAATGTGAAGATGTGATCAGTATTCATGTGACTTTTTTTCTATAGAAAGACATTATAGGTACCCACAAAAATCAACTCTTTCCAATAAAATTGAGGCCATACTAGTTTTAGTGATGTTGCTGCAACAACCCAAGGGAGGGCCTTTAACAGGCATGTCCTAATAATATTTAGCTTCTTTTTATGAAATAAGAAAACCTAGTTTTTATTATTAGTCTTGAAAGACATCTCCTATGATAACTGGTATTTGATTCTGTCTTCAGCAAAATCTCTGTTATTTCTGACCCCCACAGCATTCTTTGAGTCCTGCATTTAAACTTTTTGCCAGAAATCTGATGTCATACATCTGGGATAAGATTGTATCTCTATGAGAGTTAACTTAATAACATGATGTGCCTTGCATGATCTATTCTGTTCTCTTGATGCTTTTTGCTGCTGTTTGGTTAGATCTCTGAGGTGCTCAGCAAGCAATTTGTGTGGGTTTTGTTTTAGGCTCAGGCAGGAGACCTTCAGCCTGAGCTGCTCCAGGAGTCATGACGCTTCTTCAGGAAAAAAATTAAGTCCTTGCTTTCCGACTTGCTAGTATAACCATATCTGTACGTATCCCAGGCTGCTTTGTTCTGCCTAGACTTCTGAACGCTGACCTGAGAGGGGTAAAACGTGATGTTTTATACAATGATCATGAACCTGTGACTCTTAAGCAGTAATGTCTCAACTGTATCTCATATGCACACTGTGCAGATTTCCCTGACATGTCTGCATAATGGAAACCCTTTAAGTATAACGGGGAAGATGTGCTGTTGATGCTTTAGTGTTCAGTCTCAGTTCCACTGATCTGCAATCGATGTCACCCAGAACCACGATTCTAACTCTGGCTTTTAGGCTACCAGCCATCCACAGCTCTCACTGCTCAAATGCAGTTGCTGTGGGTTTTGGCTTGCTGGTTGGCTACTAATTATGGCTGAAATGCATTCAGATCCACTTTGTAAAATTATGCTTCTGAAGCAGCAACTGGTGCTTGCTTTTTCTAATGGTTGTGCTCAGGAAGGTGATGTGAGGCTGTTCAGAACAAAGCCTCTGTGGTGGCAATCTGTGTGTGTGCTGGGGTTTTTTCTCTTTATGTTCTGTTTTGGTTTTGGGTTTTGTTCTTTTCCTTTGGTTATTTAATTATATAACTGTTTTCTTTTGGAAACATCCTTAATGTCATGCAATGCTGTAGAAGCAAACTAAATTTGCATTTTACTCTTCATAGCTGATTAGAACCTGTAAGTTATGGATTAAGTTAATAGATTGTTGTTCCTGTAGTGTGAAGTACCTATACCTGTAGCTCTCTGAGTAAGTGGTTTCATGCAGTCATGCACTGTCCTTTGAGAATAGATAGAATACTTGGTTCCAAATGATGCAGATAATATACAAGGACTTATTCTGGCTTTCAGCAAGCTGTCTGTGTTGTTTTTAAACAGTTGAGGTATGGTACCACATTGTATATTCTTCCTAAATTGCAGAATCTGACTGATTGAAAAGATCAGAATCTGACTGATTGAAAAGATGTGAAACATAAGGCCATGTCTAACGAATAAAGAAAAGAGTTAAGAAAAAAGAAACAATAATTTAGTTTCAGTTAACATTTCAATTTGATTGATTATATAGAATAATAAAATGCTTTTCTTTTCTCGCCTTTCTCTCACCTTCATCTTCCTCCAAAATGATGAGCACAAGTTTTAATTTCAGATTCAATGAAATATTTTGGTATGGTTACTTACAATAACAGCAAGGGGAATAAACAGTTTGATTCACAAAACTGCCAGAAAAGACTGGAAATAAGGAATTGGTTCTGACAAGAGCCCTTGCTTAAATCCAGGGGAACAAGGTTCAGCATCTTCCTCTCCCATGGAGTGACTGTGGCTATCCAGTTTCCTTAGGCATCCATGAATGCCCCTTGAGCCAGGCACTGGGATTATCTGAGTACTCTGTGGGGAGATGGGTTCCAACTTTTGTTATGGTGAATGTTGCTGCTTCAGAAGCATGATCTTAGAAAATAGATCTGTTTGGGTGAAGTGGGGGGGAGGAATTCAGCTGAGCTTAAAAGTTTTAGAGGTGGTTTCTGTGCAGAATTAACAGCTGTTTGAAGAGTATGCTGTGTTTTATATTTGGCGTAATGCCAACATGGAGAATTCGGGTTTTCTTTTTAATGATGCTCTGGGCTTTGTTTTGAGAGCAACCTCCTGACAAAGTAAGGACATGGCTGAAGGTGTGTCTGGATTATGTGTTTGCCCTAGTGCAAGTCAGCAGAGAATGTCAGCAAGAAGTAGGTGTGAGTGGAGGGTTGGTACTGATTGCCTTCGTTTGAACTGCGCATAGCTGTTTGCACCTCAGATACAGTGTGCCGTTCAGAGTCCACCTGCTGCCACAGTAGTGCTTAGGGAAAAAACACCAAAATAATTCTATAAATATGTGAACAACTTTTTTTTGTAGTGTGTGAAGACCTAAATTTAACCCTACTGAAATCTGTTCCACTTCTTCAGCTGCTGTATGAATTGTTAATTCAGCGTGTGCTTTGATGTTCCTCAGGTTTTGCTCTCCTCTGCAAGATGAACTTGTTTTTTCTTTCCATTGAAAGGCTGAGTTGCTCTGAGTTGGCTTTTTCTCTAAACCACATCAGCACAAGGAGAGGAAATACATTTTGTAGGCAGCAATTGTTTTGCCTTAAAAGTACTGAAGTAGCCACGCTTGCTGGAAAAGACTTATTAACAAAGCTGAACAGAAAAATTATTGTAAATCTTACTGATCTTAGGGTTTCTGTAGTCAAGAACAGCCCTGTGAATTAAATGCTTTTGAATGCATTTTATGTTTTATTTGAAGGTGGGCGTGGGACTCGCAATTGAGGTTGGCAGGAGGAACAAAACATCATTCCTCCACCAATCTCCTGAAAAATCAAAGCACACACAGTCTAAAAGGAACACCAGGTATCCCTTCCTTGCTAGCATTTCAAAGGGAAACATAGAATAAGATATTACCTCTAAGAGGTGGAGCCACACTTATGCCATGGATATGCAACAAAAATATCCAAAACTGATTGTTGCAAGTTGATTTTGAAGTTTGCCTTGATGTGTTGGAATTCACATTTTTCAGCATCGGAAGTGTTTTGTCTTCCAACAAGCACTGGCTGTTAGTACATAAAAGTGTTTTTCATAAATACTGGGAACAGAGAAGCCAAAGGATTTCTTTTTGATCCCTTAACAAGTGACTTAACGTGACAAAGTTTACCAAGTTGCACTGCTTCCCCCTGCTGGAAACGGCTCTCTTCTTCTTGATGTCCTGGAGCACTTTCTTGCTTGCAGAAGCTTGTGGATTTACTGGTGAGTTGTTGGGAGTCAAGCACATGGAGACAGAAGTCCTGTCCATCTCAGCAGCCATTATTCTACTTTTTCACTGAAGTTTTTTAATGAGAAACATGTTTGTGCTTAAAGTTGGGGGTTTTTTTTGTGTCCTGTTGAATGTCGAAGCTGCAGCTCACTGTGTAACAAAAGCTTTTAAGAGCAATGGTTTGGTTCAGACACCATCTCCGTAACCTGGTCTCTCACTCACTTGAATGGAAGGTTCATAAAATCTCAAGGTTATGAATGATGTATAAATTCAATGGAGTTTGTGAAGGGAAAGTGTGGTGAGCTAACAGTAAACAGGCTGATTTTGACATGTGGCTCTGTTTACAGGTGTGGTGGCTGTCCTCTTCTGTGGAATTACCCAGGCACATTATACATACAATAACTTGTCAGTTGAATCAAGAAGTCGCACTAAGCAGGCAAGGATGTCTTTTACCTTTTTTGCAGTGCATTGCTGTGGTAGTCCACGTACTTTTGTTTTTACAGCATCTTGTTTACTTGGCCTTTAACACGTTATGGTTTTCTCCCTAGCTCTTTGAGGTATTGCACTTCCTGGCTGAGAACTTCATATTTTCTTACATGGGCTTGGCACTGTTTACTTTCCAGAAGCACATATTCAGCCCAGTTTTCATTATTGGAGCTTTTGTATCCTTTTTCATGTCATGTGAGGTTTCTCTGTTATCTTATGTGCCTGAAAACTTGTGGTGTCGGTTGTCTTTACCAAACAGAGAATGGTGGCTGGCCTAAGTTTCCCTAATGTCTTGCAGGCACAATAATTTTGAGAACAAGCTTTGGTTACACCTTACATCAAAGCCCTATGGCCTCTGTGCCACACAGTTGTTGGCTCTGTACCTGAATGTTAGAAGCCATATAATTTCACTAGATAAATAAATGAATATGCTTTACTGTGTGTTTTGGCCATTGACAGCTAACACTGCTTGTGTTGTTCTTGTATTTGAACTTCGGGGAAAGTTAGAAAAGGATTCATTTTTCTCCTCACTTCCAGTGGCCCCTTGAGAAAGTAAGGGGCAAACTTCAAATACATAAAAAGGAATGTGGGGGAATAGATCATCTTTGAGCAATGCCCTAGGGCTCAGCATCTCAGGTGATGGGAGGAGAAAGGAAGTGAGCTGGGGTGCAGACCATGACAGGAAGGGTACACAGTTAGAGGTTCTGCCATTGTCCCTGGCTAACTTGGTACCTGACTCTCAAATTCCCCAGAACTGACACTTTGTAGTAGTCACACTCAGGTAAGCTCTGCATCCTACCCCTGTGAAATGGGTTGTGTAACTATCTCTTCAGTATATTCCTGGCTGCTTGAAGATTCAGCACAATTAAAAGTGTGCATGAAGAAATTGGAACTAGTCTCCCAGTCTTGATTTCCCTCAGCCTGCTGTAGGAGTAGGGCTACTGGCAGTGGAGATAAAACCTGGTAAAAGGGCATATAAAGATGGCCTTGTATGAGATGTACTTATTTTCTCTTCTTTCTACTGTTTTCTGGACTGCTTCTCAGGATTTATCACATTTGTCTATATTTTCCTTTGGCCATTTACTTTCTTCTGGAACAGTGGTAAATTTTCTCCTGTGTCGCCTCACATCCACTTTCCTGACCTAAGAAATGCTCCAAAGCCCTGCAGACATCGGATAAATACATGAACAGAATAGTTGCATCTGGTATACTAGGCAATGCAATTTTTCATGCTCAGTGTGGCCTTCCATCTCCTCTCAAGTTGTGCTGTCTGCCCTGTGTTTGTTTTCAGTAGTTGTTTCGCTTCCTACTTGCCTTTTAATACATTTTCCACATCTTTTTCTACCACTGCACTTAACCTCTGTTGTCTCTTGAGTGTTTCCTTGCCTTTGTGAGGAGGGCAACTAGTACTAGCACCCATGTTTTACCTCAACACCTATGGTCCCCACTGAGTTAACAGCTTGCAGGGGTGAAATATAGAGGTATCATAAGTTGTTGAAAGTGAAAGGCTGGTCTGCAAAGGCAGAGCTAGAGCCTCAGCAGCCTTGGCAAAACCTTAGCTATTATTTCTACACACATCAGTCTTGATGGCTTCTGATGTCTGATTTCTGCAGCCCTCAAAAGGACTGGTATAAAAGTTGCTTGGAATAGTTGCATGAGAGTTATTGTACAAAGTAATAATCGAAATCTGAGTTTCCTAGAAACATTCCCTGCTGACAGTATTGCTTTACTTTAGCTATGGCAACAACCCAGTGGTGTCTAGAGCTCTTATATGGTTTTCTTTTCCTTGGGAGATGTATTATTCTTCTAATGTTCCCATCCCAAATGATCAGTGTTTGTTGGGCTTCTGGCTGTGCTGGTGTTTTATAGGATTTCAGCCCACCACTCTAGTTTTTCCTAAAGTGTTCCTTGTGCAGTGGGGAGTGTTTTCAGCTTTCTGCTTCTTCACAGAAACCACTGGATGTTTTGCACCACAGTAAGGGTGCTTACCACCTACTGTCATAAATTTCTGCAATACCCTTTCACTATTCTTTTTCAACTTCATTCTAGTGCTCACAAATGGCTTTTGGATTTATATTCTTAGTAACTCTGTACTGGTGTTTGCTAGCCAATAGGAGATTTTGCCTCTGTAGGAGGTATAATGGGGTGGCCACTTGCTGGTCTTAAGTTGGTTTCCCCTCTGTATACAGGGCTACATTTCTGTTGTTCCAAAACTCAAAATTGAATGGTGGTGGTGATAATTGTTTAAAGTGTGAATTTTCAAAGAAAAGTCCTCGTTTGTACAATTGGTCATTTTAATACTACATATAATTTCACAGTGCATTTAAAAACTTTGTTATATTAGTAAAGATTTGCATTTTGTGCAATGACTTCTCTATGCACAAGTTGCATAAAATTGGGAAAAGTCTGCTTTAGATACATAGGTATAGGAAGAACACTTGATATCAGGATGTAAACCTCTCACTAACAAAACCTTCATGTTAAAGCCGGGTACCCAAGACTGCATACCTCAGGAAAAAGAAATCCTTAACCATCAGCTGTAAACAGGTTGCAATCTTTTTGGGCAGAGCTGCTCATATCTACCCCCTCTCCTTCTTGCTGAATTTGGGCAGAAGGCATAAGATCAGCTGGAGCTTTCAGCACATGATGATGTTTTCAGGTAAGAGCAAAAATACTGGGCAATGCAAAAGGTCTTAATTTTAACTCATAAGCAATCAACAGTGCTACCTTCTGCTTTTATGGTTCCACGTTCATGCATCCTAAAGGGAAGGCTTACTGATTGTTGCAGCATGCCATCATGTATCTTTCAGCCTTTACAGAAAGTGCCATGTCTGGGGTGAGTGGCATCTTGAAATGCTACCTGCTCACAGCAGGCAGCAGCTCATGTTGGGAATAGAGCATTTTCATTTGAAGTGCTTGTGAAGGGCATGGGAGAATTGGGATGTATCTCTTCCAAAAAGGTTATTTCTAGCTGAGATGAGGTTCATGTTGTGCAGAAACAGATACCTGCTGAGAAAATGGAGGTGTATTTATGGGTGCCCTTTCTCATTTAGTTGGACAAAGGTATTTGACTTAAACTGCCTTATAATTTCTGTCTCACAGATGACTGTTTAAGTTTGTCATTTAAGGCAAATTATGTATTGTGAGTCTAAACATGTGCATCCTCAAGAAGTTCCAGGGAATCCTCTGTACACAAAAGGGTGTAAAGAGGATAGAGCCAGGCTGTTTTCAGTGGTGCCCTATGCCAGGCCCAGAGGTAATGGGTGCAAATTGGAACACATGAGGTTTTCTGTTTGAACATCAGGAAACCTTTTTTACTATGTACAAGCATTGTACAAGTTGTCCTGAGAGGTTGTGGCATCTCCATCCATGGAGATATTCAAAAGCCATCTGGTCCTGTGCAACCTACTGCAGGTTGAGCAGGGGTTGTTCAAACAGGGGAACTGGTCCAGATGAATTCCAGGGGTTCCTTAAAACCTTAACCATCCTGTGATTCCTCTACATAAGAAGTCTGCAGATGGCCCCATGCCATGGCTTGTTCTTGTTAATGAAGTTTCACAACTGAGAGCAGGGGAGAGGGGGAAATACATAGTCTGCCTGTGACCATGTTATTAACTAGAATATTTTTCTAGCTGATAAAAATGTCATATCAAGAACTCGCATTTCAACTATGGAGTCAACTGGAAAAGTGTGAATTTTCATCTAGATTCAGGGAACTGCTTGACTTACATAATGTTTTGCTGTTGTCCACAACTTGTTTGTTTCTGTCTTCTTTTCCTGTTAGTTTCTGGAAGTATTTACACCTTTTCATAGCACTTGTGGATTCTATAAGTTACAGAAAACCAGGAGGGCACATTCTGTTTTAAATCATCCCAGGGCATAATTTATCAGGGAATCTAACGAAATTGCTGGAGCTCAATACTTTCTGCCTGACGCTTTGTGGCAGGGGATGAGCAAGGAGAAGTGCTGTGCTATCCACCATCACGGCTGCGCATCTGATAACGGTGTTATTTCATTCTTTTTGATAGGTCTCAGGGGAGCCATGGCATTTGCTCTGGCTATACGAGATACTGCTACCTACTCACACCAAATGATGTTCTCAACAACTCTGCTCATCGTGTTTTTCACTGTGTGGATTGTTGGTGGAGGTACAACCCCCATGCTGTCGTGGCTGAACATCAGGTCGGTATGCAGCCGCATGCTGGGGCAACTTCACTTCTCAAGAGGCAGCTGTGCTAATTTGGCATAGTTCTACAGAACTTGTTTGATGCTTGCTAGAAGTATTTAGAACATGATATTTTTAATATATATATGTAGGTATTTAGAACATGATATTTTGTAAAAGAAGGTGCTAGTGCAGTCTGGTGAAGAAAATGTACTGATGCTGCTGGGATTCAGCCTGCAGGTGCTCTGGTGCTCTGCAAGTAGGTATTTAGGTCCTTGTCAGTTCAGTAGGATATGGAATAGTGTTGCCTGATAAAGCACCTCTGTATTGAAAAGAAAGAATTAATCTAATCCCACATAAACTTCATATTATACTAAGACCATTCCCTGTCTTTTGGCTCTTCATAAGGGGCCTGTCAAGGTTTTTAAGTTCAGTGGTTTCTTTAATGGGTGGTGCTAAGCTGAATACTTTAAACAAAATCTGATGTTATCTAAGCAACTGGGATAAATGGGGTCCTGCTGGTCTTCTGGGTGTGTTTCCTCCTGTTATGAGGAGATCTGCGAAAATGGTAAGTTGCATGATTATAGATGTTTGACTATAAATCCTGCCTAATACTTAGTACTTTTGAGTGCAGGTACTTTCATATTTGAGAATACTTATCAAGACATGTGCTAGAGAATCACAAATCAAGCATTTTTAAAGGCCATATGTATTAAAATTCTGGAAGTTTTGGCATTTTGGGAGACAAAGATAAATAGAGGGGAATTAAAACAATGTTGTACAAGCCCTTTAGTGCATTTTTCATATTCAAATTATTCATGCTCTTTGGCACTTGGAAATTTTCTTATTTTCTAATTGTGTTAACCAGAATTTGTATCCCACTCTTAGGATAGGAAAAAAAAATACTAGGTAAAACTGGTTTCAGTCTTTAGAACTGATCATTCTCAGGGGCTGGTACTGCTTTTGGGAAACTTCAGTGAGCTGCTTGTTGGAATAGGTAGCAGGTGCTTTCTAGGTTGGCAGAAAAAAAGGTAGGATTCCCACAAATGCCTATGAACTCTTCTAATGGAAGATAGCATGCTTCCAGCTGAACATGGATGTTTCAGTATCTCATCTCTGACTAACAGCAGACATTGGGAAATTGGGTTTTTCACCAGAAGGGAGCAACACTTCATGTAATCAGGCGCTCTCTGCAGGTCATATCATTAATGACAGGTAATGCAACACCTGGTGTGAAGTCAACCCATTGTCAGCGCAGTTGCGTCATTAATGGTTGTGAGATACCACACCCTGATGATGTGATAGTTATAAGAGCTAGCATCCTTCGAGCCTTTTGTCCTGTTGCCTGTACCTCTTTTATTGAGGAAGCACGGCTGGGTATTGCCTTCAAACCTTGTCAACCAGCAAGAGACAGATGTGCTGCTGACCAGCTAGGTGAAGAGGAATTGTGTTTGGTATGCCCGTATCAGAAGGCAGCTTCTGAGTGCAATCAACCATTACCTCTGCCACAGGGCTCCTTCAGTCATCAACAGTAGGACAGGGCTGAATTCTTGCATGGGGCCCAGCCCTTGGCCAACTGGAAAATCGTTCTGAGACAGCAGCTTTTTTTTTCCTCCCATCATCCTCCATGGAAACCAGGAAGCATCCAAGATTATGCACTTACTCCTTTAGCTAATCTGGTTCAGTAGTGAGACTCCATAAGCCTGGCTGATGAGCTGGTCCTGCAGGTGGAGAGGACTAACACCCGTATCCATTCTAGGTTTATCTCTCAAGGTGGCTTGACTTGCAAAAGTCATTAGTGTGACCAAGAAGGCAGAATAGCTGTAAAGGCTATGGTACCATTCCTAGAGAAGTAGCTGCCTAAAGGCAGCTACTGAAGCAGTTTTGAGTGTTTAGCTGTAGTTTTGGGGGGAGATTTACCCACCTTTGCGAGTAAGCAGTAATTTTAACTGTCACTTGTTTGGCATGGTTGACAGAAAATAAAGGGTTAACTCTCCTGTTAAGGGAAGGATAACATATACAATAAGGGAGCTCTACATAGGAAGCATTTTAGAGAACTGCGTGGGTCTGCCTAGCCCTATGCTCTACATAGGAAGCATTTTAGAGAAGTGCGTGGGTCTGCCTACAGACCCACTGCTGGCTCGGTAGGCGCTGACTTGCCAGAGATGGAGTCTGCACTTCCGGGACCACATGAAATCAGATTTGTGCCAGGAGGTGGCGGCCGTGTGCAGCTGATCGAGAATTAGAAACTCGGTGCCGGTGAGATACCCTCAGTGATTAGAACACCTTCTGCTGGAAAAAAAAGGTCCTGATTTTAAAGATTAAAAAAAAAAAAAAAAA
>VXAZ01000782.1:1108638-1151435 GCA_013399875.1 Gymnorhina tibicen | reverse complement strand
AAAAAAAAAAAAAAAAGGACATATTAGTTTCCAAGTTGCCAGCTGAATTTTAAAGTTATGCCAATTATCTCTTTTCCATCCCTTTCTACCCAGTGGAAGAGTTAAACAGGAGGAGATGAAGATGAGATGCTCAGCAGCAGAGTGCCTCGCTCAGTAGCAGAGTGTAATAGTGCTGATGCAGTCCTGAGCCTGTGCAGTAGGTAACTCGTCCCTAGGATGCCTTCCGAGCCTTGGCACTTTCCCACTAAGTTCAATTGCCAGAGGCTGGAAATAAGTAGTGGTCACATACAGGATTATTTAGCAGAAAAGAGTTTGTAAGATAAAAGGTGGTTTGCTTCCTAGATAAAGTGAAGGGGTGTAGAAAATTAACACCGTGTGTATGTTGGACTTAAATGTCAAGATTTGTGGGGACTCCTAAGTGTCCAGTTGTGATGTGAAGGTCATACCTGTTGTATCCTGGTGGACGGATGGAAGGAAGGAAGGAAAGAGAAAAAGAAGGCTAGTTAGCCATTACCAAGTCCTCATGAAGTGAGGCTTTTCTTCAGTGATTCTTCATCATTGGCTTTTCTTCAGTGTGGATGTAAACAGAAGGCCGATGTCTGAGCAAGTCAGAGGAGCCAAGACATCAAACCCAAAGGGGCTTATTCTGGTGGTGCCTGCACGATTTAAGTAGAACTGTACCAGGGAGCTGACTCCAGCCAGGACTGTCAGCCTGGCCCGATACCACTGAGTTCATGGGGAAGCAGCTGTGTGCATGCAAGGGGCAACGCCTGCACAAGGATCCAGAATTGCTTTGCTGTGGCTTAGAGGAAGAGGCACATGCCTTCTGGCCACACTGTTAGTTGTGTAGCATTTGGGATTCACACTTTTTACTTTACTTGGTTGGTCTCTTCCCTCCCATGGTATGAAATATTAAAAGCAGGTAAAGAGTGGAGAGGCTAACATGAAAATTAAGTTTTGGTAAAGTAAAAAGCAGTATAAAGAGGAAAATAGGCAAAAATACTCTCTGCCTCCTCTTGCTGTTCTAAAAATTTCAGATATATGGATGAGCAGGTATCATTTCAGATAGGGTAGGTTACCCAGGGACCGCTGACCAGGCTTTCATGTACAGCTAAGCAAAGGACCTATGGTTTCTAGCAGAGGCTTAACTTCAGTTTACTGCTCAACTGGTTGGAGAAGTGAGGTCACAACTCCAAAAGCTGAGTGAAAAAGTAAGGGCATCTTTAGATGCTTTTGATTTCTGCCATTTCACGCTGAGTGAATTAAAAATTAACAGCAGAAACTGGAGTTAAAGCCGTGATATAATGCGTTAGAGTTGTTTGGCTGACTATCAGTGAGACACATCCAAGCATTTGGGTGGTAAACAGTTATATTTTCTTAGTAATAATTTTTTTTTTTTTTCTTAGAAACTAAAGCATGACTTTGATATTAAAAATATAGTCTCATCCTTTAAGACCTAAGCAAAGAAACAATTTCCTGGCTGAAGCTTTAACAGTTTCAGCAAACTTGGGAGCCATGTAAATCAAAACCACTGGCAAAATTCCTCTTTTCAAAAAAATAGCTGACCTCTCGTTTCATTTATCTGTCACAGGAAAAAAAAGGGAACTCCTAGCATTTGTATTGCAAAACAATGTGTTTTCCATTTTTCATTAGAGGTTAGTGACCTGGTTCTTTGAATGAAGCAACATGTAGGTTAATGCCTTCCTCTCCTTCATAACCTGCAGCAAATGCAGAAGTTTTTGCTTATTTTAGTGAAACTTAGCAACCTTTTTATAAATCTCAAAGCATTATACCTTACACTTTAAAATACTTTAGGTTTCTTTTTACCATAAAAGCTAAAGGTTGCACAGACAATATCAACTCTAGATATTTAGTGCCTTATGTCTGATTTGCTTATACAAACTTTCAAAGAGCTTTCTATTTAGTAATCTTTTTTTTCTGTAAAAGAGCAAACTGGAAAAGAAATCTGGAAACATTAACTCTCATCCGGCTGCTATGTGAACTACCTGACTATCTGGGATGGTGGTAAAGCTGTTGGCTTGGTGGCAGGCTCAGGTTATACTCCATTCTCTTACCCAGGGTGGTCCAATGATAAAACATGCATTTCTTACACACCACTCCTCAGTGTGCTGGGATGGCAGGAGGAGAGTGTTGATGCTGGGATCCAGCCTCGTGCTGTGTTCCAGACTGGTGTGGGGGATGTCTGATAGGAAGTTACATCCACCTGTTTCCATTATTGTATTACTTAGATCCTTCACTGCCTTTGGTCACTCTGTGCTGCCCTTGAAGGCAGATGCACAGACACAGAGGCTGTCCCTTGCCCTCTCTTGTGGGCTTTTTCTTGCCCATCTCTTTCTGTACTATTTCTTCCAGTTGTCTTTCCCTATCTAGTTTTTCTATTCTTCCTCCTTCTTTCTCAATCTCTAGTTTTTCATCATCAGTCTTGAATCTCCCTTAAGTGTGGGGCAGTGTAGCCTCCAAGACTCCAGCCTCACCCCTCTGGGCCTTTGCCTTAGTAGGAAAGAGATTACCTCTTCCTCTGGAAGCCTAGAAGTAAGCGTGGGAGATGTTTCCTTTTCTCTGTTCTTGTTCTCTGAAACACAGCAATTCACACTGGAGAGAAAAAGTGTGGGGAAGACACTGTAGGAGTTGGGTTGAGATGCATCTAGAGTACGTGGATGATTTGAGTTGAACTGGCAGGCGTCAGCCAGCAGTTTCAGGGGTCATTGTCTTGGTTAGGTGAAGTAAACAAATACCCAAAGACATCCTAAAAACAACCTGAGACAACTTTTTCTGATTCCATGAGTTTTTAGTGATTGGGTTTTAATTTTTAAAAACACGGTGGTGGGAGTTTTCTTCTTTCTCAGTCTTCTTCTGAGAAACAGTTGAACTCTTCCAAAATAGCTAAAATTTTCCAAAAATGCTGCACTCATTACAGACATCTGGGAAAACTTTAGTATACTAACTTGGCAAAGATACAGCAAAGAGAAAGAAGTCATAGAAGGGAAGTTATTGGGTAGTTTTTAATTTTAGTTTTTGCTGTACATGCAGAACCATCTCAGTGATGGCCTTGGGGAGTGGAGTACTCTGACCTGGAGTGTATGTTGGCCTGGGAAAAGAGCTATTGAACCTGGAATCCAAAACAAAGCTATCTAAAGTCTGGTATTTGCCTCGACATTCAAGGATTAGATGAGTACATGCTCTTTGTATCACAAGCTATGGCCTTAAATATTTGGTTAGTCAAGATGTCAGCCTTCAACCAGAGTGTGTACACCTGCTTTTTCTAAAGTGAGGCCTCTGTGGATTTGTGATCATCTGGGCTTTAATTTCACATAAGCAATATATGGTTCTTGACACGCCTTCATGGAAAGATATGGGGGAAAAAACCCCACAGGCTGCTAAGGAATGTATGTGAAAAATACTGGAAGCCAAAATGCTTTCGTTTGTACTTAAAACCCCCCTACAACCACAACTGAAAAAGGCAAAGCAAGGAGTAAAAACAGACTCTGCTTTGACTGGAGATTAAATCAAAAACTGATAGTCAATTGTTAGTTAAACCAGTGGAGTGATTTAGTGTTTGTTACCAGCTGGTTTGGAGTGCTCTGAAACCAGGCAGTATTGGTGACCCCTCTCATACCTGTATCGCTTCCCGTGACCACTTCCTCCCATGATTCTTTCTCTTTCAGACCATGGGCAGGTCTGAAGTGGTAGGACTTGTCCTAGATTAGCTCTGTCTGTGTGCAGCACCAAAGAGAGCTACTGAATCTGGTTTTCTGGGGGATGTAGTCTGTCAGTGAGACAGATGCTTTGCCAGCTGGGATCTGAATGAATGAAGAATATTACTGGATATGCCAATCATAAATTGCTGCTGTTTCTTATTTTGTTTTTTTTGTCACTTTGTCATTGCGCTGCCATTGTTGTTCATGTATGTTTTGTCTTTTTTGATTGGGTAGGGGGGTTTTTTGTTGGTTTGCTTTGTTTTGCTGAAGAGCTCTGTAGAGCCCCCATCTCATGAGCATTTTGTTACTCACATTGCATTCTTGTACTGTACCAGAGTTGGTGACCATGTTCCATCGGTGGAAGAGATGAGTGAAAGCCACTGGCTGTATTTCAGGTGACACTGTGCTTTCCTTGATACCACATTAACCTGGTGCTTGGCTTTTTTCATCTTTGTAACACTGACTGTGTGCTCTTTTTCTATACTGTGGCATGCTGCTGCTGCTTCTTTTCTGAGAGTGCTGTACATGTTCCTCAACTCTGAGTCTATTCTCTTATTCTGAGCTGTGACAGTGTGGATCACACATCATGTCCTTAGTCTAAAAAAACCAAAACTATAAAACACCACATTCTTTAACTCTGTCTGTAGATATATAATAAAGCAAAACTAGAATCTCTGGCCTTGGAAGACTTGAGAGCTGAAAATCATGGATTTGATCTTATGATTTTTAATCACGAAGGTATTCTTAAGCATTGCTTGAGGTTATTTCCTGTAACTCTTCAGGTTGGAAGGAACTTCATAGAAAATTTAGCCAGGCCTGTGTGGGGATGTATTTTTAAAAACAGAGAAATATTGACCAGAGATCATCAGGATCCTGGTTTAGTGTTTTTAGAACAGATACATGGTTAGAGAGAGAATTTAAAATAACATAAATCTCTAACTGACATCTATAGGAGGATGTGTGTATATATGTGTGTGTATATATATATAAAAACATACAGGATATTTATGTAAAAAAAGCTCTTTGGGATGAGGCAATGAAAAGTTTTTCATGTACCTTGTCACATTTGAAAACTACTAGATTTGCCAGAGATGCAATGTGTTAGTTTGTACAGACAGTCTGAGAACTATTATCTATTATACTCATTCTTGGCTGTTGCCATAGTAATTACATATGCTAAATGTAACAATGCCTGGTATTTTGGTAACTTGTCACCTATGTGTTGTAGGGCCTTGGAAAAGTTTCTGACGTATCAGAAGAAATTATTCCACACATTTTAAAATGACGTAGTAGAGAACTTGACGTAGTTCTATATGCCTTTTTACCATTCATTTCCATCCACTTAGTTCAGTTTTGTGTGTCAGCCGCTTTCTCCCACACTGTTTAAATTACTGAATTATACATAAGCATAATGTTTGAGAGATCAAATCTGAGTAGCTGCTCTCCTACATGTGATGCTGGAGTTGTAGCTGTAGGATAAGGACCAAGAAATCCAGGAGTCAGTTAAGGGTAGAAAGGCTGTGCTTTGGTGTCAGGCATTAGGAGCTCAAGACCAGTCCCTTTGCTATTACAGAGATCTTAAAGCATGAAAAGCCTTTTTTACCTTAAAAAAATATTTTCATTAGGGAGGAGTGAAGAAATACACTTAAATTGGATTAATTTTTACTATAACATACTCTTGTCCACAGATTCCAATGACCTTCCCAAGGCTGAAATAAAGGTGTCTGAATTTTACATACTAGTAATTTTCTGTACTGAAGGAATAAGGTCTCTATCAGATACCAAAGTGATTCCAATGGGGGAAATAAATGGATTTTTCACCAATTTTGAAACAAATAGGCATTGTTGCAGCAAAAAGACTGCTCATGTTCTTCATCTGAAATCTTCTTTTTAAGAGTTACTTGTTTGTACACCCTTGGAGAATCCCCGCACAGCTGCTGCAAAGGGCTCTCAGAAAGGGTGGAGGGGAAAACAAAGACACTTGCTGGCATCTGCACTACCTTGGCCTTGGCTGTGCCACAGCTGCTGTGCCTCTCAGTCCCCATCACAGAGGCTGTGCCTCTTCAGTAAAACACTGTTTTCACCCAGCACTTGCTCACCTGCCTTTCTGCCATGGGGTTTGGGCAAAACAGCCCAGCCTTTAGCAAGGCTGCCCTCTCTGTGCCACTGACCTCTGGGAGGGGATCTGTGTAAATCCATCCAGTAACACTTTAATTTATAAAACAGGCTAAATAAATGAGAGCTGATACAGACCTTTACAGCACATTTAAATTACAGGAAGCTTTTAAGATATATTGAGCATGTGAAATGGATTTCTTTCTCTTCACCATAACAAGAAAATCAATGTTGAAGACATACATGCACCAGCTTTACTCATACTTTTAATTATTGGAGTATTTAAGCAAGGATGAAGTAACTAAGTGTTTTTGGTGCTTCTCTTCACTGTAAAGGAGGTTGGGAGAGACTTGCCTGGTGTTTGGTATTGTTTTTTTCAGGTGATAAAGGTGAGACTTCCTTAGAATTCTGGGGGCTGGGCCTGCAGAAAACCATGATGCTTGTCATGAGATCAGGGTATATAAACCTTGAAACTTAAACAGGCAGTCTTGCTGCCAAAAAATAAAGCTTTCTATACAATGGATGCTAGAGTAAAGGATAAGAGCATATTGTTTGAAAGATACAAAAAGTAGTTGTGAGAATTCAAAATGGAAATGTATTTGGTGTTAATCTCTGGACTGAGATTAGTCAAATAGACTTTGAAAGTGACATTTTAAAAAAAGTGATTTATGGAGAAGAATTAATTATAAGTATTCAAAATATAAATTTATCTGAAGAATAACTTTGAAAAGAATTTAAACGGACAACTCCGTGTGGGCGTAGTATTTCAATACTGAAAGGAACATCTGTAGTAAGATGTTTTTCCTAAAACTTGAACTATTTTAATATAGAAAAGTTCTCTTTTCCTCTTCAGCACGACAGTGAACCCAAATACCTGGCCTGTGATATACTGTGACTTTTCACTGAAGTGTGGTTATCCTGCTTTGGTCCTCCATTAAGCCCCATTCCCCTGCCTAAGGGCAGTTAAAATCCTCAAAACAAATGCACAGCCTTGTAAGTCAAGTAAAAGCTAAGACACTGAATTGTTTGGTTTTCTTATGTACTGTGAAGTGAATAGGTAACCCAGGGAGTAAAAACTATTTGGGGAATGCAAGCTATGTTCATCTTTTGGAACGAGCTTCTGGA
Organism: Gymnorhina tibicen; assembly: GCA_013399875.1. Classification (NCBI taxonomy): domain Eukaryota; kingdom Metazoa; phylum Chordata; class Aves; order Passeriformes; family Artamidae; genus Gymnorhina; species Gymnorhina tibicen. The sequence goes on along the minus strand of VXAZ01000782.1, from coordinate 1,144,476 downwards.
ACTCCCCACTCACACTGTCAGCTACACAGCCAACATGAGCCTGGTTGCTGTGCATAGCACATTGAACCTTCCCCCGTGTGCAGCTGGAGTTTGGAAAGCTACAAGTAGTTTTCTTTTATTTTCATGTGTACTTATAAAGGTATGTATAACCTTATATATATGTGTATACATATATTGCCCTACTGATGTTGCTTGTCAGCTTTCTGCATTAGGTAACCAGTTTCCCTGCCAAAAACCCTTCTTATGTAGTGACAGGCAGAGCAGTAACAGCTCAGCCCTTGTAACCTCTCAGAGCTCTTGTGTGTGGTGTTTTATTTTAGCATGTGTTACAATCCAGTACTCAAATCTATCCAGTGTTCCCTTAAACTGGTGAAGCTTTTCAGTTCGGAGGCTGGTCAGTGCCAATGAATTTCCAGGCTAAATGTGCCTAAAGTTTAAGATGACTGCATATGGAAAAAGGAAGTGATGACAAAAGAACAAGAGGCTCAGAAAAAAAAGAAAAAAATCCAAGCAAAGGACTGGGTCAGCACTAGTTTTATATGAGGCTGCTGCAGAGCAGCCTTCTGCATTTTCTCTGAACTACATTAACTCATGTGTGGCCTTGAGCTGGCTGTGAGTTCACAAGGATGACTTAAAACTTCTCTTCTTCTATTGTTCTATCAAAAAATGCTGCCCTGGAAGCTATTTGAAAGTGTTCTCTTTTTATTTGATCCAAGCATGGTATCCCTGGGACACACAAATGATATGGTCTGACCAGCAAGGTTCTCTTGGTTCCTGGTGATCCTTAGGGCTGTTGCATAAGCACCATGGTTATAAATAGCTGACAAAAAGTCTAAGTAACAAGGAAATTGCACTAAACCTGCTCAGTCCCTTCTAAGAGAGGAGAAGTGACAATGTGAACAAAATCTTGTCTGAAATGGCTGTTGCATGTGTTTTCCCACACTGAGGATGCAACATGGTGGAACTGAAACACAACACATTTGAGACTGAGAATCTTATCTAACTTCTGAGGTTGGAAGTTTAGGTTCTACAAGAGATGACAGAGATCAAGACATGAACAGGATATAAAATAGACAAGTCCAGTCTTAACAAATAGCTACCCACAAAACAGACCAGAAAAACCTGAACATAATTACAAGGATTAAATGCCAATCTTGGATAGGAGCCCTGTGTGCAAGGATGGTTCAGTAATAAAATGCTTTCTAACTAAGCAAAAGTGAGTAGACAGTTTCTTCTTAACATATTATTCTGTCAACACCCACCATCTCATTGCACAAACCCTGCCTCACTCAGGTGGAAGGCTGGACTACAGGCCACTTGTTAGTCCAATGTGGCTATGTTGTGTTAGGTGAAACTTGCAGCAAATTAATGTTGTGGCTCTTTATAAAATATTTTTTGTGCTTCCCGTAGTGCATTAAAACTTGGAGTGTGTGTGTCTTTTTAAAATCATGTATTTCAGCCATTCTCAGGTTTATCTGGCAGTTATTTGCTGTGGGAAATATTTAGGCTGGGCTTTATCCTTAGTTCCTGGTTTCTTCCTGCTGGACATGAGGGATACCCTCCACTGAAGAGGATGTCATCCACTTTTTCAGGCAAAAATAGTATTTTCCAGTGTTCTAAAAAAATTGGCAGCAAAGGTAAGCAGTTAAAGTTGATGCCGAGATGGAGTTAAAGCAGTTTCTTGAGTGAAAAAGTATCTTGTTTATAGTTATGTAACTACAGGGGAGTAATGGACAGCTTTTCCTCAATCTATTCTTATAACCTCTCTGATGCAGCTTTGCTGGGTGCTTAAAGTGCTTTTAAAATGCATTCTGCCAAACTTGCAGCATTTGCAATCCTCAGTAACACCACTTGCTTTGTTTTCCTAATGTTTCTGTAGGGTTGGGGTTGACCCAGATCAGGATCCTCCACCTACTAACGACAGCTTTCAAGTCTTACAAGGAGTAAGTAATTACATAACTTCTCTATTAGGCTGATCTTATTTTATAACTAAGACAATAGAGAACTGCAGAACGTATGCATGGATAAAACCTTTCTCTCCTAGCTGGCAAATCAGTAGGGGATTTTGCTTTATAATACTGAAGTAATGCCCACTGAAAAACATTCAGCGGTATTGGGTGTAATGCTGTCATGCTCACATTTTTGTGTACACTTAAGGCATCACAAACCTTCCCAAATCCACTAATAGTCTCTGTATAACAATGTGCTTTCCTCTTCCCCCACCTACCCAACATGCTTGCTTTTAGCATGCTACTGCATAAATAGTTCTTCTCAGTTCAGAGGTAATACTCTTGGCTTCTCTTCCTTAACTGATACCACATTTTGGCCCTTGGACTTGCTTAGAATCCAAGATTAAGTTTGCTAATCTGATCTCGACTCTTGCATACCGAACCACAAGCCAGCTGGATCCTGCCTGGACTACCTATCAGCTGGGTGAAGCAGAAGAAGCACTGGAAAATTGCCATTTGTATTCAGCAAACTGTTGCTGTGAATATTTAGTGAAGCTTTCCATGCATCAGTAACAACCCAACAGTTGACTTTTTTCCCTAAAACATGCTATTGGCGAACAAGATCATTGGAAAAATGTTGTTTGTGGCAGAATTTTCAGTTTTGCTCATCTATAAACTGAGCTGATTCACAGGAGGAGTGAAAGACCTGGAAAAAACCAAAACAACTCAAAAATTCCTTGGGCTTAAATGGGAGTTTGCTCTGTCCAGACCTTGGTTTGCACTCTTCCAGAGTTCTGCTTGACACTGATTGCTCAGCAGCACAGCTGGTTGCTTATGTAGGAACCTACTAGTTGCAGTTGAATGGTGGGTGACTTTGGATCTAGGGGATGCTTAGGGAGCAAGTGTTGTATGATGATGATGGTGTTCAGGCTGATTGGAGATAGATTCATGTATTTGGGATTAGCTTTCTTCTTAGTGGTTTCTCCTGCCTTGTTTTTTGGTTTTTTTATCCTTTCTTTTTCTTTCCCTGTTACATGTTGTAGAGGTGAGAGTTATTTGCTCAGGAAGCATGCCTTTCATTACAGAAACTGCACTTGGCATCTCTGTGTTCTTTGTAAAAGCCTGTGTCCAGCACAAAAAATAGATGCTGAAATGGTGGAGCTGTACTACCAGTACAGGTGAATTTTGTTTTGTAACTGTCTGGAAGCAACCAGAAGTCCAGGCCTCAAAACACCTTTTACAGTGAAGGCCACAATTATAGCATAAAACCGAGGTTAGGAAGTAGAATTGTGGTAAGAGGGCTTTGGCCAGGTCAGACTGAGCTTGCCGGTAATTGAGGAATTGCATTAGCGCGAAACAGAGCATGGGTATTCTGTTCTTATTCAGTGTCTGCTGTGGAAATATCTTGTTTGCTTTTTTCCTATGTAAACATAAAGAACTTACCCATTTGTTTCCCTCTTTAGCTGTGCATTGCATTGCTAATGTAGTCCATTAGTCAGTTCCCTTTGGATTCATCTTTCTTTCACCAAGCCAAGATTAGCAGTATGTCAGAGTTAAAGAAAATATATCATTTGGGATGGGGAGGGAGTGAAAATGTACTAAGCTTTAACTCTTGGTGGATCATGGATTTGAAGTACACAGTGTAATCCTGTCTTGTTCTTTTCTAGTAGTTTGGAAGAGGATTCATACAAGGCATTCTTCTGTTTTCCTGTGTTTAACTCTGGCCTCTGGCCACAAACAATCCCCCCCCCCACCTGAACAACAAAACAAAAACAGAAAGCAAAGCATTCAAACCCTAAACAGTAACAAAAGTAAAAACAAATGCAGCTGCAGACCAGCTGGTGTGATGATTTGCAGCACAGCTAGTTAAGAGATTATATTTGCTAGCATTGTTAGCCCTTTCAAGGTTGATCCAGCATTTCTGAGATTTGCATGACCTCTGTCAACTGTGATCTTTATATGGGATTCTCTGTTAAGCATGTTTCTTTTAAATGTGATATGTTTCATCAAGTTTCTGAGAATTTATCAGATATGGTAATTTCCCTTGTTCTTCCGAGGAAGCATCAGGCTTAAGAAAAAAACATCAAACCTAGAGTTAGACTTAGACCTAGAGTTAAGGAAGCCAAGCAAGCAATGAATAGGAATCAGTCTTGGAATACCAATGAGGCTTATTTGTCAGTTTGGAAGTTATTTCTATATCCATTACTATATTAACAGTGAGATAAGGTTTTAGGCTCCAGGGAACTTGGTGGTAGAGGACTTAAGGTAACTTGAGTGCAATGAAGACAGCCTGGTTCCCTGCAGTTGTTTCTGATCTTTTACGGGAAGGAAACTCAGTATAAGCAAATCTCTAAACAGCTTTCTTGTGCATTCCAAGTACAGTATTGAAGTAATTTGGCTTTTTTTTTGACAGGACATTATAATATGAATTACTGGAGTGTATAATTTTTGGTTTTTCTGCCTGAAGTAATTGAATGTTTTTATCTTACTTTTAGGATGGCCAAGATTCTGCGCAAAGGAACAGGACGAAGCAGGAAAGTGCTTGGCTTTTCAGGCTGTGGTATAGCTTTGACCACAAGTATCCTTTTGAAAACACAGCTTAGTTTCAAGGCATGAAATGTTCACTTTTTTCCTTTCCAAGTGCTTAAGGCTACATATGGGTACATGATCTTTCTCCTGTTTGACTCTCTAAAGTATTTGACAGGGTCAAGACAGAAGCAAAACATGAACTCACTGGCTCAGCAGTCAGACCTTTCCTTTCCCTAATGCATGGTGTGTGACACTTGCTGGAGGACAGAAACCTGTCAGTTCTAGGAGATGAAGTACCTTCCTAAACAATTAAGACAGACAATTAACTATTTCAGGTCCTCTGGTTTGTTCTATTAATCTGTTCTCATTTTCACTGATGCTCATAGCACAAACTAGTTTTCCAGTTCATTGTACATGTCTAAGCCTCGACTCATTGCTCTGCAGAGCCATCCGCTTTTGTGATGAAGTCCCAAAATCTGTGGTTGATTTCTAAAGAGGAAGTTCTGGAACTAAAAAAACTACATGAGATCCAGCTCATCTCCTTAAGTATATCCGGAAATTCCCATGTGTGTTAAAGCAGAGTGTCTCTGAGTGTATATAGCACTGTACAACCTTTCTGGAGCTATATTATAGTATTTAGATCACCTTGTTTAAGATTCTGAGCAATTTTTGTGTAGCAGTCCTGTATTTCATGCTTGTGGGTTTGGGTTTTTATTAATCTACTTAACTTACTCGGTATGTCATACAGCTGCTCCTCCTCAACAGCTTAGAGTCACTTAAGCAGAAAATGGCAAAGATAATCTTGTGGCCACGGCAAGTCACTTATACCTAGAAACTCAAAGAACTTTCAGTACTGAATTCCTAGTAATTTCTGGGGCAGCTAAATATACACAGTGACCTGTGATACGTGCCTAATGTTCTTGCAGCTTGCATATGAGTCTTTTCATATGGGGCTCTTGGCCTTTGACTGACAAGAGACTGCTGGGCTGGTTGGAGCACAGTAGTTTCCTTCCATGCCTTGTGCATGAGGCTTTCCCACCCAGACAAACCCAGGTAGCACGTTGAAAACATTTGGATCCTAACAGCACTTGCCTTTTTGGGACAAAATCTGTTTGTCCAAATCTGAAATGCTTTCAGATGCAGTAGTACTGACCCAAAGCCCAGAAGGGAGTGTATGTGCTACTTTAAATATTCATAAATGTTTGTAATGCCAAGTTAACCCTTTGAGTTCTAGTGACTGGCCCCGAAGTGCCTCAAGGTCAATTTTTACTACTTAAAAAAAAAGAGAGAGACTTTGGCGTTAAAAGCATGAAAGGATCTGACTGTGGCTGACTGCTTCTTTTTTGCCTTTTTGAAAAGGAAGCAGAGCTGTCCTCTTCCCCTGCCTTTACAAAAGGGATGTGCCTTATGAAAGGAGTAGTTGGCAATGCTGACTTCCCTCAGCTGATGCTTGCAGAGAACAGTCCCTCCCCAGCAGCTGCAGCAAGGTCAAGGGGAGTGCCTGGAGAAAATTTCAGCCTAACTACCTGTTTCACAGAAACTTAAAGGATCCTGATAGTGCGTTCCCTTTTTTTTTTTTCAGTGGTGACTAGCAATATTTAGAAAAAGCTTCTGTGAAGTTTGTGCCAAGGAAACTGACATTAAGAGGCAGAACTGTCTTACTGTATGTTAGAGATAAAAGTCTGCTCCTTCTCCTGGAAGAAGGCATTCAGATAAGGAAGAAGGCATTCAGGGCTTAAATTGCACAGATGGGATGATCTTTAGAACTGCCACTTCTATATCCATGGCTAAATGTCAAAATATTTTTTGCCAATGCGTTCACTTGGTTTCTGGGTAGAAAGGCAGTCTCAAAATTCACTCTTTGCAAGAGAGCTTAACTTGAAAAAGATGCAAATAAGTGATGGAAAAGCGTGTTCCAAAGCTCACTATTGCCTGCAGAGCTCTGTACACATGGATAAGTGGGAACTTCATTCTTGTGGAATGCAGAGTTCATTTAATGTTATGGGCTCTTCCCTGGGTTCACCCACAACTGTTAAACATGGAGAAAACTGCAACTGTGATGAAGTAGCAGATGTCCTTAACTGGGCTTGTTTCTTCATGGCTGAGTTTCTGCCTGTCTGGCACAGGGCAGCGTGGAGCTGGGTTAGGGCAAGGGTGAAGAGCTTGTTTCTTTCCAGGAATGGGTGTAACTGCACTCTTAGTGAAGGAGGAAAGGAGGAAACATAACTCAGCTTGAGTAAACAGCTATGCCAGGCTCTGCTAAAGGGAAGGGATAGCTCTATGCTAAAACAGCCCCCTTTTTACCCCCTCTTTGCCCTAAGCCTCTTAATGAGTTGGGAGGGAAACTGTTATATTTGAAAATGGTCTTGATCCTCTCTGTGCTTAGAGGCCTAAGAAAGTAACTAGAACGCCTGCAACTTATATATTTGTATTTAAATTAATCAGATTGATTCATGTGCTAGTCAAGATCAACATGCTGCTCTTTAACAGACACCCCGCCAGTGGGTATTTTTTTCAGGCATATCATCAGTGTGGAGTACTCATGTGAAAAGTACGGATTTACCTGAGCACAGACCTGTAAAAGAAGTGTAAAGACACTTCCCTTTCCCCGCCGCGTGTCCCCTCAGTGTAATCTAGGTAGCACTGCTTTCCTTCCACACTGTGGTACGTGGTTCTTGCACACAGTTTTCCCTTTGCCTTTCTGAGACTCTGTGTGGTACCTCTATGTGCACTGCAGAAATGTCTGTGAGCATTACCAGGGTAATATCTCTGGTTGCACCTCTGTGGCTCAGTAAACAGCAGATCAAGTGGCTATACTGCTTTGAGGATGTTGAATGAACAGAATATTTTATTTCCCTATGTTGAGCCACACAGGAATGTCACCTTGCTACATCTAGCTTGCAACCTTGACACCACACTCCCTTCTTCAGAGCAGAAATACCCTTGGATCTTTCAACACTAAAGCACCTTTGCTTACTCCTTTTTACTTGAGAGCCCAGAAGCTGGAAACATTGCAACTGTTTGAAACTTGTAAGAAGAAAGGTGGCTAGTTGTCCTTGCAGAAAATGAGTGAGTAAAGAAACTGCCCTTGAAACAATCAAGGTGAAAATGCTGGGAGGGTGCTTTATGCATATAATTATTATATATCACCGTTCAAAAGCAGAACCCCATTTACGTAAAATTGTCTCTTTATTTTCAATAGTGGTTTTTGAGCACTGGTGTGTTTTCCTTAACTACTTCAGTTATTTAAAGCCAATTCTCACTCACAGTGGCCCTCCGTTGACCACAACGCTACCCAGCTGGTGTGGCCTGATAGCCCGCTGTCTGACAAGTCCCCAGGTTTATGATGTAAGTAGAACAATTCAATACTTCTTAGATTTGTTTTTTATTTGTTAAACTTCAGCTAATCCGTTATTTTCTTTTTAGGTAATGTCCTGGTTTCTGCTAGTCTGATAGACATACTGCAAGGAAGTGCTGGTTTTCCTAGGCAGAAAAGATACTCTCCCCTGAGACAAAAGCTTCTGTTCTTTGAGATCAGGAATTGTCTTATTGTTCAAATACTGCATTAGAAAAATAACATTTAAGGATATGGGGAAATTACATGCCTAGTCCATAACCCTGTTCAGTGAATCACTTCAAAATATTCAGTCCCTTCTCAAGACTTTTGGACAAGATTCCTTCCCTGTTACTGCTAAACTTTGAGGTCTCCTTAAAGATGTCATTGACACATTTACCCAGCTGGAAAAAAACCTGGTAGCGCTTCCCTTCATTGTTTCCACTGCGAAATTTGAGATCAGATTTCAGAAACAGTTAATCAGTTACTTATCTCAGTCTAGCAGGTCACCACACTGTCTTTACAGCCATGTCTTGCAATAATTAATGCTCCGTTGTCCTATTGCTCTTGCAGGATCCTGATACTTGTCATTCCTATCTGTACAGTGCTTCTGAAATCTACAACTTTTCATGAGCTGCTTGCAAATAAAACCATAGTACTATGTGGGATATCTCAAATTTGCAGGTTCTATGGGATATTAATATCTCTATGCTCAAGTCATCTCTGTTAATCCTTTCCTAGAGAGTTATGAATTCTACTTGCAGCTTTGAAATCTTTCCCTACATTTCTTTCTGGGTATCATTAGCATCTTACTTGTACTTGATTGAAAAATTTCAAAGAACTTTGAGATATCTGCTGCCCATTTGGAGCTATTAGTAATGCAAGAAATTGGCCTTGTTCCCATCTTTGCAATGGCACTGGAGGTCTTAAAACATGTCTAGATTGGAAGGCATCCATCAGACCTTTGCCTTGCCCATGTGTCTGTCTGTGTATGATCTTACGAGAGCAATTGTCCAGTAACTGAGGATCTAACCAGAATGAACACACAAGCTTTGACTTTCATTTTCTCTAATAGTTGGGCTTTTTTTTTTTTTCTCTCATTACTCATTGTTGTTGGCTACTACCAGATGTGGAAACTTATTATTTAATGGATTGGCTTAGTGATACACACAGGATATTAACTTCATTAAAAACACTTGTAAAGTTGTATACTTTGTTAAGGTGTATAATGTGGAGCTTTCATATTGTATTCTCTTTTCTGTTCCTATTTCAGTGCAGTGATGCATTTGTCTTAGGAAAGAATCTAATTTTGAAGTTTTATTTCTAGCTTCTTTTCAAGATTTCTGAACCCTGCAGTTGCTTTGTGTCTCTTTGTTTCTTTACATGGCTGACTTTGCTGCAACACTTGGTTATGACATTTCGTTACTGGTTAGAAAGCTGTGGAATCTTTTTGCCTTTCCGTTAAATGCAGGCGAAGCAACAGAGGCAGCCATGTCTTTGTGGGGACAGAAACTGCTTAGAACAGTGCTTTTGTGAGGTATTTCCGGGAAAATTAAATGGTACACCTGTGAGAATTAAAGACTGAAGATTTTCAGTTAAACACACACAAAAATACACACAAAGTCTGTAAATACTTAATAAAGTATAACATAGCTGTAAAATATGTTTCCCAAAGAAGTACTAAATTCTGGATCTCATTCCAGGTGCATGTCTGAGCTATGCTGTCTATATAGAGCAGAAAGCAATAAGTATGAGGCTATGCTAACTGTATATTTGTATATTGTTTTTAGCTTTTGTTGTTTTGTTTTGTTTTGTTTTTCTCCTCTGACTTTATCACAACCTTACTTAGCATTCACTCTCACTTCCACAAGTGGGAGTAGGTCTTTTTAATTAAATGCCAGAGGGGGGTTCAAAAGTCTGAAAGTCAAATAATCCTACAATGCAGTCCACCCACAACTTATTCCTCAGCATGAGATCGTGCCCTCTGAGCTTCAATTTGCATGGAGTATGTGTAAGGCTCTGAGTCAGCCCACAAGGGGTGAGGAGCAGTGGATCTTTTCCAGAGATGATGTTACTGTTCCTAGCTGATGTTCTCTCACTGCTTTAAGGCTGTGCCACTTGGCTGTTTCCAACCCAGACAGACAAGTTGGAATTTAAAGCATGAAAAGTTGCTGCAGTTAGCAGTTAAATTTTGAAAATTATAATTTTAAACACTGATTTCTCTTCTGGTGTTATCTTCAGAGCATAACCAGTTGGCAGGGCTTTCCAACTTATCCCAAACTGATGTAGGTCAGTTTTTTCCCTTTCCTTTTTGAAACATCCTTTGAAACCTTTAGTAATTCTCTGTTCTATCAGTCATTTAACCCAACTGAAAGAAGCACTCCTGGGGATGCTTTTTTGTTGTTGTTTGTTTGTTTCAGGGCGGGTTTTGTCTTCCACACTCTTCCACACTTTAAGAAAAAGTTTAGTTCTTGCACACACACAGTATGACAACGTGGTATGAAACTAGAAGGAATTGAAGTAATTTATAAATCTGCAAGCCCAGTGAAGAAACTTAATTTGCCATCTTTGGAGGATATAACTCTCAAAATGGATAAGAAAACTGTTCAGCCAGGCTTCCCTCTTCCCCCTCCTTAATGGTTGTAGCTTCATAGCAAAAATGGCTTAGTTTCCTTAGTGAATTTAAATTCATCTGAGAAAGAGAGAAACTAAATGGAGCATCAGATTTAAGTTGGAATATATTTTGCCTGCATGGTACTTGATGATTTCATTTTGGAACCCCAAGATAAGTAACTTCTGATGCAAGTTTTGTTATCTGTGGTGCAGGTGTTGTGTTCAGCACCAGCATTTGTGATGACTGCCAGCACTTTGCACGTGCATCGTACTTTGCTTGTGCTCCTTTTTACATTGTCTTAAGAGGCAATAAAGACTGGCTTTGTAAGCAGTAACTGATTTTAAATAAGCTTTAACAGTAAAAAAACCATCTCCAGCTTGCATTCTTAGGAGCATGAACAGCTTTTACCACAAACAGGATAGACTGCAGGGAGGACCCTCAAGGTTATGATCAGCACATCAAAGCAGAATTCAGGCTTTTGAAGAGTTTTGGATTCAGGTCTTTAGCCATTTTAGTGTGTCAGTTTAAGAAGTGAAGTTCGGACCTGTGTTTTCTGAGTGAATTGAAGCTTTTCCTACTGACCCGTAGGGGATTGCAGAGGCCTGTTTAGGGTTGTTCTTGGGAGTATTTCAAGTCTCTGTGGATCTATTTGGATACATTTCCTGTCTTTCTTGAAAGAATTGTTCATGCTGCATGAAGCACGATAGGTTTATTCACTCATCCTCTTTGTTTGCAAACACAGTAACTCTGTATAGTACATGAGCTTTTTCGTGGGTGTTCTCTGGGGAAATGTATGAAATAAAATGCATGCTGCTTGCAGTACTATTCAGAATGGAAACAAGTAAGTGGAACTTGGCTTGTACAAGGCAATGTTTGTTCACCACCTTGAGAGAAAGCTCAGTGTTTCTCTGGAACTGATCATGTTTATGTAAATGTAAATGTAGCCTGGGACAAACCAGCAAAGACTGAGTTAGGACTGGCCATTAGTATAAAGCCTGTGACCCTCTCTTTCAGTATCCTGAAAGAGCTTTTCAGCCTTTTGGGGAAGCTCAAGTGTAGTGTGTTCTTACCAGTTTCTTATCTGATAGGTGGCTGCAGGGATTCGCTGTTCAATAGCATCGTGGAGACAGGAGGTGCTTTGGGAGCTTGCTGCAGCCACTTCACACGTGGCCCTGGTACAGCAATACCTTCTGGAGCTCTGTTAGCCCTGCCTTCCCCTCCTTGGTGCTTCTCCAAGGGCAAACACCATGAAAGGGAACCTGTGATAGACCTTTGCAACTTCTTCGACTTTTTAAAACATAATCAGTCAACAGTCACAAACTGCCTGTTTCTTGCTCATTTTTCTGATTTTTGTTCTTGTTTGAATGTCTCTTCTTCAAAGCAATATATACCCAGATATCAGATTTTCTTAAACTGATTATTTTGTGACCCTTTTAATCATTTTGGTCTTGTTCCTCAGACTTTTACCTTCTTTTGCAACTAAAAGATGGCAAAGGCTGTTTGTGCAAATTATAGCTGAACCCTTTAATTTCTGCGTTTTTTTTCTGTCTAAGATGGTGCCAGTAGTTTAGTGTTTTCTTTGCAAACAAAGAAAGCAAGTGCCCTAACCTGTATTTGCTCTTTGAGAACAGTGCTCTCTATCAGACTAACCCTGTCACTAAAAAGCAATGATAAATTTGGGTGCCACGAAGGTTCGGAGGAATTAGAATTCCTTCAAAGTAGGGCTTGTCTTTCACCCTGCACTGAACTGCACCATTTCTTTCGTTGATTTTGGCAAACTCCTGACACCTCTTCTACTCCTTGTTAGTTAAATATTCTGTATCATCTAGAGGCTTCTGCTGCTTTATTTTGTCTGACTGTCTTTCTGACATAATGACAGGAAGCTTTCCCAGGAAGTTTTATTTAGCCAGGAGCTGCGTTTTTCATCATGGACAGGTTAATCAGCATTTTCAATCTCCAGTGCCCTGAACTCCTGTTCTGCAGTAGAGGCAGGGCTTTCTGCTCACGCTGATCCCAGACATCCCATCTCACATGGCCCGTGCCCCCCTTCCTTTGCTGCAGTGGAAGAAAATGATGTATTTTGAGAACGTAGCCTGACTGGTGTCCAGCCTACCGAGGGAACAGCAATACACACATGTTTCAGCTCCTGCTAAAGCAGTCTGGAGCCATTCATGTGGGGAAATAATTGCTTTCAGTTGCAAGAAAGCAAGCTCATAGTACTGATTAGAATTTTCTCCCAATATGAAGAAAGCCCATTTTCTGACCAATTCAGCTATTTTGCCTTTTACCATGTTAAACAGCAGTGGAACATGGTACAATTGCTTGTTGTTGTATTATGCTGTGATAGAGAAATTAAGTGTTTTATTACACTTTAGCAATTTCTATTCTCTGACTATATATCTCATTCCATCTCTGCCAAAAAAAATCACAGGGTTCTGTGAGCCACTTTCTTAAGTGATTTTGAAAAGTAAACACATCGGAACTAGTTACAAAACTATGAAGCAAGCACTTTCTTGTACCCATCCTTTATGGCTCAGGAACATTCCCAAGAATTAGGTCAAGTAATTCTTCATTTAGTAACAGGTAAAAGTAAGGGGATAGTTTGAAAGAATATTGTTAGTTCTTAATGTATAACAAAAAAATGTTGAGGAATCCTTGAATGTAGAGATTTTGGGCCTTATGAGTTCTTATCAGTTTGAATGAAAGGTTTACTAATGAATTTGACTAATTAGCAACAGATGCAACTCTATCTGGAGTGACTCAGCTGTGCTTGATCTTCAGTCTTTGTCCTGTACTGCCTTCTAAATTGTCATGCAAAACCCAATATGTACCACTTATCTCTTGTACTTTTGGTGTACTTTCAGTGCTACTAAATCCCAGGTTACCTGTTCCATAACCTAGTTCTTGGCTTCAGCTCCCTCTCATCTCTCCCCAGTAGTTATACAGGGAACAGTAAGCTGATTTGCAAACACTGGCTTCAAGGTTATTTTTAACATTTCTTAAGGTGGAACCTTATCTCTTCTGTATTGACACGTAGGTAAATTCTTCAGTTATGTTCTGGACAAATAAACGTGCTGTACATAGATTTTTCTTTTTTTCTTTTTTTTCAGAATCAGGAACAGCTTAGAGAAGAGGATTCTGATTTTATTCTGAATGATGGTGACCTTACTGTGACATATGGCGATACAACAATAACTGCAAATGGTTCTTCTGGCCCCCATACAGCTACCACTAACCTTGACAGCAGGAGAACAAAAAGTAGTTCAGAGGAAGCACTGGAACGTGATTTGGGAGCAGCAGATCATGAAGTTGCAAGCAGGGGTACCCGGCTAGTATTTCCTCTGGAATACAATGCATGATTACTGACTCAGTAAAAATAACTCTCGCTCTGTGAATGGATCAAGGAAGACTGCAGGCCACTGTGTCACTTGAGGTGGGGGTGTTTATTTAAACAAGTTAACATGCGTAAGTGGTTTTACTGGGGTCTGAAGATGTCACCTGTTTTTTACTCAAGATGCTGACAGTGGGGTTTTCTATATGTCTGAAAACAGACAAATGAGAAAACTGGTTATTCTCCTCCTTCCAACTGCTTGTCAAATCCAAGTATAACTAGCATGCTGCAATTGTCTTGTTCAGCTGCAGCAGCTCTCTCTCTGAAGAGAGGTACATGAAAACATTGTCATAGAACTGAGCTTGGCTTGGCTTAGCTTGAGAATGTGAAAGGACAACTATAAACTTGATAATAATTAGGAGACAAAGAAGATTGTGTGTGTATCTGAATGTGGAGAAATCCATTGTTAACTTCTCTTGTGAGGCTGAGGAAACTCAAGTGAAATGGGACAGTAAACATTAGGGCTACAGATGCGTGAATGAAAGACTGGGGAATCTGTTACTGCAAACTGTACTTCATCTATTTCAGGGAAAAAAAGGGAAAAGAAGATTTCTTCGCTGGCCAGCTGTTTAAATAGGAAGGCAATGAGAGCTACTTGTCCCTTTAGCTTTGGGCAACTTGACTATTACTCTTAGCCTAACTTCTAGTGCCTCAAAAGAAAAACGTCCAGCTTCCTGTGGTCTAAGATGTACCTGAAGCCGACATGAGCCTGGAGCCAGGCTCTCTCGGGTAGCAGTCACGAAGCAAAACTTTCTTTCGTATGAAGATGTTAGGAAACTTGGGCTGGGGAAAACAGCAGATAGGAGGAGGGGAGAAAAAAAAGAAAGAGAGAAAGGCAGTATTGAACTTGAATGGAACCAGGAGGTTTCATATTGCTCAGAAGAATACATGGACTCTGCTTACAGTTCTTGTGTGTGATAAACAGCAAACATCTAATTAAACAGACAAACAAATACTACTGTTTTTACCATTTGTGACTATCCTAAAAGAAAGCTGTTTACCCTTGTTCTCTTTCGCAGAGTAGATGTGAAACTTCAGTGGGGCATTGCACAACAGCATATAAGCTACAGAAGTGATGAACTGTAGTATCATCTTAAATGTGAAAAGGGAAAAATCTCTTACTAGTATTTAGCCCACTTACATGTAGGCTAGCTTTAACTTATTGCTAAAGGCTTTTTAATTTCCAGATGAGGAGATAATCATTGTCTTTGCCAATAGCTGAAAATGTATGCTTTGAAGAGCCTTTCAGCTATTTAAAGCATGCTAAAATGTGATTTCATTCTCATGTCTCAAAAGATTTATTTTTTTAAAGAGTTCTGTGGCCCACTAATGTAATGTAATATCAGTTTGTCCAAAAAGTGTGTTTTTCTTGCTACCATTTCAGTTGTTCCTCTCATAAAATTGTGTGTGAGTAAATACCCACTCTGTTTTTCCGTAACTATTAAACTTATTGGGCTAACCTCAGTATGAGAACTTTCTGCTGCAGAGAAACTTTGCAGTTGTGTTGTCTAGTCTGCTTTCTTTCAAATGTGTTCTCTAATGAGTGATCTACCTCGCTGTCTGTTCCTCCAAGGTAAATTTATAAAGGGTATTGATCTGTAATGCCTGTCTCACATTATTAAGAAAAGAGACACGAGGAAACCAGGAGTCTTTTTGCGGAAAAATTTTAAGACCAATATAGAATCACAGAATATTCACAGGGACCCACAAGGATCATTGAAGTCCAACTCCTGTCCCTGCACAGAACCATCCCCAGGAGTCACACCATGTGCCCAAGAGCATTGTCCAAACACCTCTTGAACTCAGTCAGGCTGGTGCTGTGACCACTGCCCTGGGGAGCCTGTTCCAGTGCCCAACCACCCTCTGGGTGAAGAACCTTTTTCTAATATCCAACCTAAACTTCCCCTTACACAATTTCAGGCCATTCCCTGGGCCCTATCAGGTCACTACAGAGAAGAGATCAGGGAGACCTGCCCCTCCTCTTCCCCTCATGAGGAAGTTGTAGACTGTGATGAGGGAGATTTGTTCTTAAATGGTGCAGAGTAACAAACCCTGAAGAAGTTTGCTGAGCAGAACAACTCCTTTTCGGGTCTGCACGTGTTTTGCACAAAAAAGCCAATTCTCTTCACCTCCCTGGGAGCACAGGCAGTTTATCAGTTAAAGCTGAGGAGCCATGAGCAGATCCTGTGACTGCCAAGAGTATTGCTACAAACAGGGGCATGACACTGGAATTTTCAGGGTGCTTTCCGTGAGAGGTGTTCCAAGCACAGCTCCAGGAGTAGCTCTGATGCTCTATCTCCAGTTATCAGGAAGGAGGAACACTATGACAAGTGTGTTTACACTGTGTGTTACATGTCTACTATGCAATGTGAGCTGGCTCTTCTGGTAAGCCTGAACAAGGCTGAAGTATCACATACTTGGTACTTGACTAAGTCTAGCTCTATTCCAAGGATGCATGTTTTCTGGCTTATGAAAAGACAAAAAAAAATTGTGTTTACTTTTACAATGAAGGAATTGCCTTTGGGGAAAGGACTGCAGGAATTTTAACTGGAGGAGAGAAAAAAAATTCTTTTTTGGCTGAACTTCCGAAGGGCTGATCTGAAGCAAGTAAATAGCAAAGGTTAAAATGACATCTATTATTAATGAAATGATGGCTACTATGTCTTACTCCGGGGGGGGATGAGGGAGGGAAAGATCTCACAGTAGGAATTCTAGCAACCTTAACAGATATTGTGAGCTGCTCATGCTACTTAGGAGGCCAGATTCTGTGATTTTCGTCTTTATAATCAGATTGGTGTGGTTCTTCTTGTATAATTTCAATTCAACTCTAATTGCAGTTTTTCTTTAGGCAGGATTGGTCAGAAAAGTGTCTTTTAGTCTTATTCTGGACAGTAAAACCCTAGGAACTAATACGCTTCACATGCCTTTCAAAGAAAGGTTCAGTGTTTCTTTTAACTTCGAAGCAACTCCCTGGAATAACATGCTTGACCTCAGCCTTGGCAGACATGGTGTCTGCTTCGGCACAAGTGTGGGAATGGAATTTGGATACTCTCAAGCCTAAACTTCATATGCTTTTCTTTAACATTTGGGGGAGGACCTTTTTGGGGGAGAAACCAGAGAAGTTACAGATGCATCAGCAGGGAGTATTCCTCTCCAAAATTACTGAACTCATGACCCACTGAAACTTTAGAAGAAAGGGAAGACAACCCATGACCAGGAGACACAGACCATCCAGGAGAAAAGTAGCCACTAACTACCGTGGACTGGTTATGAACAATCTTGGTCATAATTGGGCTTGCAGAAAGTAGGACAAAGCTGCTGAATAGGTTGAACACATTACTCAGTCGAAATCATGTAGATTAACAAATTCAAATATCCCTGTATTGGAAAATACTCTTTGTAAGAAGCAGCGCATCCTAACCTTATTTTCAATGCAGAAACAGTCTTGCTTCCTAAGGTTGGGGGGGAGAGCTTAATATGGTGCAGAGAAAAACCGCAGATACTTCTTGGTCTGGAATTTTTGGGAGTGCCATTCTAAAAAATAACTTCCAGTAGAAAGAAGCCTGCAAAGTGAAAGAGGAGGAAAGTATGGAGGAAACAGTGAATTACAAAGCCAGGAAATGGTTTAAACAGGCAGCTGTACTGTGGGAACAGCACTGTAAACAATTGCTATTCTTAATCTTGCAGTCCTGAATGCTGAGAAGTTATGTTGCCTTCTGCATACCTTATCTAAAACAAGGGCAGTGGGACAATGCAAAAGTAACAAAACCACCCCATCTTAACTGACCACAAAATCAAGGCTTTTATAGGGCAGCACTGACTTGCTTCTACTCCAGAGCAAGGAAAGTAACTTTGAACAATTTTTTTAAAGTAACCTCACATCATTACTATGTTGTCTTGATTCTAAAATGCCTTTAGTAATTTTGAGAGCAGTTCTGTGGTAACATTGGTGTGATAAACATGGATGTGCCTTATGAAACATGCACACATACAACCAGGATGCAAATGCTTGTCTAATATTTGAATCGGTGTTGCAGACTCAAATGGCATTTTATATCTTCATTTGATACTTGCAACTTATATAAGTTTTTGTCAGGGAAATTAAACAGTTGCGACAAAGCAATTGAATATTAGAATCAGTTCAGATTTTCAGGTAATAAAATGATCTATCTGGTTTGGCTGCTTTATTCATTCTTCCTCTGGTACTTTCTTGATAATAATCTATTTCGCACTGCCCCACATGGACTTGCTGACATCCAAAATGCCCGTGGGTTTGAAGCTTTATCTAGGGACTGAATGTTAACTGGGAGAGACAGCTCATTATAATTTGTACTGGAATAAAAGACTTTATTTGTCCCCTGCACTGTCTCTGTCAGGGAGCTTGCTGGTGGAGAAAGGCATCTGCAGGGAGGGAGAGAAGCCCTGGCTTACTGATTTCCTGCCTAAGCTGCCATGGATAAAGCCAGTGCTCCTCTCAGGTTCTTGTGCAGTAGTACGAAGCCAGAAAGGATTTCTGTTGGTGCATGCAAGGGAGAAGCAATCTTTGTCCTAGGGAAATTAAAAACATTTGGGTTAATTCTAGCTTTTATTAACATAATACTTTTAAATTTAATTTTCTGAAGCCCCATTTCCAGCAGTTTTTTAACCTTCTGGAGCTTGAAAATGTTACATATAAACACATTAGATATAGATCTTAAAAAAGGAGGGAGGGAGGCAGAATTGTCAGACTTCACTTTAGTGCCTGAGTACAATTTCAAAGCTATGCTACATTGCTAGCTTATGCAAATCGATTAATTAAATGGCAGTAATTCGAAATGCTGCAATTAAAAGTCATTTTCCTGCTTCTAATTGAAAAAAACCCTCCAGATTTGCATTCCCTCAGAGAAAGTGAATGCCCAACTTAAAAGGGTTTTGCTGCAATGTTAAAATACTTAACTTTAGGCTATGAGAAATAAATTGGATTTATTTTTTAACTAGTAAAATCCCTGCAGTTGTTATTACTGAGGCAGGGAGAAGTAGGTCATGCAGTTCCGTATGTATAACTTTGGTTTCCAGATTTTAGTTTAATCAGGGGAGGTTATCCTCCACTGCCTGATTTCGAATTTCAGTCCTAAATTTCTTGGCTTGCATGTCTTGATGTTGACACAGAAAAATACCAGAAAGCAGAAAACCAGAAGACATTATTCTGGATCACATCAGCCGATTAGTAATAGCTGTTGTGAAATAACAGCTTCCAGCACACGGGGTCACTTGAGGTAAGTTTGTCTGATTTGAGTTTGGGATATCAGAAGTAAAGAAAGAGAAGTAGAATGACATGACCCATAGGTGGTTCTGGTGGAGCAAGGAGAATGTAGGCCATCTAAGGGTGTTCCAAATTTGCTTCCTTCCTTTTAAGGGAGACAGGCTGCTGTGCCTTGCCTTTGCAGTTACAGGCTGGGTGCTACAGGCTTCCTGTTAATTGGTTTTGGTCTGTTCATAATGCTCAAAATCACAAGCAGCATTTAACCTGAATTTTCAGTTTACCGTTCTTGTAGCTCTTACCCTCTGGTCACTTAAGATACAAACATATCAGTAAGGTTTCAGGAGGTGTCTTAGGGTTACTTCAAACATAAAAATGCACTAAGTATCCAAAGCATATCTTGCTGTCCTGACTAAGACTGCTGTGGTAGATGGTCTGTCCAAAACTCTTGGCGCTTCAGTTCCCTTGAGGCACCTAAAGCCTGCATGGTATGATAAGTTCAAGCTGGGGGCAGTCCAACTGCTGTCAGGGAGGTCTGTAATATAGCTTAAGTCCTACCCTTCTAGGAGATAAACAGTTTCTTGTGTGCAAGAAACTGGGTGCTACTTCACCAACTGTCTTTAATAATGCTGAAGTCATTACTGTAAGCAGAGGTTAGTAGAACTGGAGTGTAGCACTGTATCCCCTCACACATCCTCTGTGTGTAGCTGTCATGTTGACAGCTACATGACAACTGTCCTTTCAATATTTGCACTTGAAGCAGTGAGGATGTAAGGAGATCAGAAGCTCTCTGCAGTACCAGGGCTTGGTTTCTTGGTCTTCAGCACACCAATGGTGTGCAGGTCTCTGAGTCCTAGTTTGGGAGCTCAGTATCCTAAAGAGGTTTAATGGCAAGGGGTTATCATTTAAATACAACAGTGGGTGGGGAGGAGAGAGAAAGCAAAATACTGTGAAAGCTCTCAGTGCTGTGGGGATAGTAGTAGTAGTGGAGGATGGGGAATAAACACCTGCTGGGCTTTCTGCCACTGGCTGGCTCGTGTACAAGCTCAGTTAAACATTCATTCATGTGGACAAGATACTGCAGTAACTTCAGCTTTGAGCCTCTTGATTGAGGCTTCATCCAAGCATTCTTTTCGCAAGAGAAGAAATTTTAGTGCTGCTTGGAACTCCTGCTCTGTCAACAAGCTTCAGGTTAGGTATGAAGATGGTGTTGCTGTTCTAGGTCAGCATCAAATCTTTCCATTTCTTATTACTTCCTTACTTCAAATAGACCTTGGAGTCACTGGGAAGTAGCCAGGTACAAGGTGGTGGTAGCTTTTGTGGAGTTCATTGTTTCACGCTGAGTTACACCATTGGCTGCACTAGAACAAATAATCATAGTTGTCATTTGTAGTCAAATCAGAAATATGTCTTCTCTTCTTATTTGGCTGATAGTAATGCAAAACTTACTGTGGCTTACATTTGTGATAAATAAAAACTTTGTATTTTATCTTGGAAGTGAAAAAGACCTCAAGGCAAAGCCAGCAACTCAGCCCTCTTCTCACAGCACAGAACAGATTTGGAGTTGCCTTCCTTAAAATCTAATTAATGGTTCCCACCTTGGAGCATCCCACAGTTGCTTTGGTACCCTTGTCTTTTAGGAAGGGTTGCAAGGTACAACAAAAAGTAAACATTGTTATGTAGAGAAATAAAATACAGATTTACATCAACATGGCTGGGATAGAGAGGTGTTATAATTTCTAAATCTGTTTTTAGAAAAGTGAATGATCATGCAGACAAAGGAGGTCTGAACAATATACTTCATTTTATAAGATATTTGTAAAGTTCTTTCTCAAGAAGCCTTGGCTCATGCTGTCTTAATCACTGTCGGAAGATGAATCTATGAGGATTAATAACTGACCATTTATTCTCTGTTCTGTTTCTTATCTTTTCACCAGTTTTCACAATGGAGAGAAGTTACTAGCACTGTCATCCAGAGATTTCTAGGGCTGGATCTGGAGAAGGGAGTCATAGAAAAGTGAAAAATGTGGGGGATATTCAGTTAATTTTGGAATCCAAGGTTGATTGTAAAATGGGGCATTGTGCTTAGTGAAAAGCATCTCCAGTGCACGTGCACCTACAAGTGCAGCTGCCTATAAAATAGCTGCTTGTCTGTAAGAAAGCTTGGAATCATCCTGGTTAGTGTTCAGAAGACAGCAGAGTGATTCAAAAGACAATGCTGAGAACTGAAGCCAAACTCACAAACCATCTGTTGCACTGTAAATCCAGTGCAGGAGCTGCTCGCCGGTGCTGTCCAGAGCAGCGATGTGTGGGTGGCTTTGCCAGTCCTCTGAGAGGACGTGAGGTGGAGCCTTGGCAGAGTGCCAGCTCCAGTGTGAGATACCACAGGAGGGTCTTCTTTATCTTGCATTGTCCTATCATCTATAGTCAGTAATTTTTCAGTATGCTAAAATCAGCTGAATATTTGAACTGGATCAAACAAAGGAGGAGTGGAAATAATGAAGAGATGGTGATCAGAATTTAACTCTGCTTGAAGAGCTACAGACGTTCTGCACACTGACTTTCTTTCCCCAGCCATTCTTTATTTTCTTAAACATACTTAATAAAGGTTATTTATCAATCTAACATTGCTTCTGTTCCAAGACTAGGGCACCTCTGCTACAACTGAGTTCAATATTCTCCAAGCAACTGAATTTTTTAATCCAGGTATCTGTTATTTTTCCTAACCAAGAGTGAGTTCACAAAGTAAGAACTATTCCTGCTAAACTAATCCATAGTCCAAGACAAAGTGATTTCTGAGAAGCACTTAAAGTAAAATAAGCCATGCGTGTTTTTGAAGTTAGGAGCTGTTTTCTTTTTCTTTTAAGAAGAATTAAAAATGACAGCTTACATTCAGTTTTTGTGTAGGGTAACACTTGAAAATGTGATTATTTCTATATACACTATGTGTCCTGAGACATTTGATCAATGAAATTAAATTATCAAATCCATCCCTATTAAAAATCTTAAACAAAACCATGTCTGCTCTCTCATTATGGGACAAGAAATAAAATTTAAATACTAAATGATTATGTACAATCTGAAAAAGTGAATTATAACCTGAGGTAAATGTACAGCTATCTTGAAGGCATCTTTTATTTAGGAAAGGATGAGTAACTAAACATATGCCACAGCTATAGAGAGAAACTTGGTTTATGGCATGAAATTTTCTATAACAATTGCAGTACTGAAATGCACCTGTCTTTTGCTAGAACTCCCAGCCTCGTCTGCCCAGCAGTGCTTTTAGTGTTTACACCACAGTGAGGAGAATGCACTTCTCCATGGTTTGCCGTGCCCCACTTCTCTCTGTACGTTGGTCATCCTGCGCAGAAAATTGTTTCTGTGCTATTACAGCAGTGAGTTTGTCTTGTGTGGTAGGTTTTAAAACAGCAAACAGAAGCTGCACTCAGTAGGAAGCAGAGCTTTCCTGGTGCCCTCCACTGTGTGGGAGGTAGCCAGCTCCTAGATATTGGACCAGACAGATGCCGTGGGGTTGGATGTGGCTGTGGAGCTCCAGCCACCTGCTCCCACCCAGGTCCCTCGGTACTCAGACCTTGATAGACCAAGTGACAGCTGGGTTAACTGAAGAGTGGGATTTGAACTGTGTGTATCCATGGTCAGTGACGTGGTTTAACCTCAGCCAGCAACTAAGGCCACACAGCCACCTGCTCACTCATCACCAGTGGGATGGGGGAGGGAATCGCAAGGACAAAAGGGAGCAAACTTCTGGGTTGAGATAAAGGCAGTTTAACAGGGAAAGCAAAAGCTGTGCACACAAGCAAAGCACAACAAGGAATTCATTCACTATTTCCTATGGGCAGGCAGGTGTTCAGCCATCTCCAGGAGAGCAGGGCCCCATCATACATAACAGTGACTTGGTAAGACAAACAGCATCACTCCAAACGTCTCCCGCTTCCTTCTTCTGCCCCCAGCTTTCATGCCGAGCATGAGGCCAGCTGGGGTCAGCTGTCCTGGCTGTGTCCCCTCCCAACTCCTTGTTCACCCCCAGTCTCCTCACTAGTGGGTGAGGAGCAGAAAAGTCCTTGACTCTGTGCTAGCACTGCTCAGCAATAAGGAAAATATCCCTGCATTATCGATGCTGTCTGCAGCACAAATCCAAAACACAGCCCCACACTAGCTGCTCTGAAAAAAATTTACTACCCCAGCCAAAACCAGCTCAGATGGGCTTGTCAGCCAACAGCAGGAATTTGGGGTTAGACCCCAGAGAAGCAGCGGTGTTGAGCAGCTTCAGGCAGTGAAAGAGAGAGAACCCCAAGGTACATAGTGCACTTTCATCTAATGGATCGTGGGAGAAAGGCTCTTCAAGCACAAGAAACACCCACATTGGTAAAACCCTACTGGAAAAATAACAGGGCAAGATGTGATTTACCCTGGACATTGGTATTTAGAAAGGGAGGAGAAGAGAACACCAGCAAATTTCCACAGATCTCCCTTCACCAGGAAGGAATTAACTGTTACAACGCTATGGTCAAATGTAAAAAGTTAGTTACTATCTATCCATAGCTGCATGCTTCAGTACAGATGCTATACCTGCGTGGGGCAGAGGCAGCAGTAAGTAAAAAAAAAACCAAAAAAAAAATCCAAAAAGCTTCTAAAAAGGAAGGTGGTCCATACTGGGCCTTTAGCCAACAAAATCTGCAAAGATGGATGTGCATTTTTTTCTTGTAGAATTTCACACTTTATTTGGAGAATAATACTATGCTTATATGAAAGCACATGGTTACAAAAATCGACCTGATTTTACCTTTTGGCAATTATTCCAAAGCTTGACTGTCAAGTCAGGATGTAAAGGATTTCAAAGGATGCAAACTTCACTCTGTATTAATTTTCCTTATGATATTACAGGTATTCAAATTACTGCTTACAGTTAGATACTTCTAATACTACAGCTGCTTTAGATTAAGGTGTAACTATCACCTTCCCTAGATGCTTTTTACCTTCACTAGTTTAAAACCACTCAAGATTGGGATGAACTTTTCATGGGTAGAGCAGTGATGAAGCCGTGCAGGCATTTAGAAATAAGTCCCAGGAATTATTCTGTAGGGCCCTAGACTACTTGTGCATTCCCCAGATCAAAGCATCGTTAGAAGATGAAAAAGTTTTATTAATTAAATGTCTAGCTTGAAATTATTCTAGCTATTCTGTAACAGATCACAAGAGACTTCTCTCCCACTTACCCCTGGATCTTTTCTTTCATGCAATAGTAAAGCTTTTTAATATAATGTTTATTAACGGCACAGCCTGACTCTTCTGAAGGACAGGATTTTTGCCATGAGGACTGGGGCATCACTCACCTGCTCAGTAGCCAGTAAAGGAGTTTTACTCTCTGCATACTGAGGAGTGCCCCAAGGTCAACCCTCAGGAGCTCAGTGTCTCAGAACTGGAATCCTTCCTGGCAGGAATCTGTGAAGCTGTAGGTACAGGCATGACCAGACACACTTTGACAGCTCCAAGCAACCTGAAACTCAGTTTAGAAATAAGCCAAGTTTATGCAGTCTTGAAATTGCTGACTAGCTGCTTCCTTCAGGGAAGCATTACCAATTTACAAGCAACGTTAACCTACGGTAGACAGCTAAAAGCAGCAGGAGGGCTATCTTCTAGGGCAAAACTATCAAGGCAGCTACACATAACCTATATTGTCAAGATTTTAACTCCTTTCCCATTAAGGAACTAAGTTTTAGAAATACTGGCTAGTTGTTGTTATTATTATAATGAATATTATTATCATCCAATCTGAATGTAACTGCTTTAATTGTAAGTTCTTAGAAGAGTCAACTAGCAAACATTTTAATAATATTTTACAGAGAACCAATATGGAAGACATGGTTTTCAATTCACAATTTAAGGATGCAAAATGAAATTCATGCTAAAGCAACTCCTCATTTGCTGCAGCAACTTGTGTCTGGGTCCTGCTTTCTAGCAGTTTCCACAACTTAGACATTAAAAACCTTGTAACAGCTGAAACCAATTTTCAGATAAGCAAAAGCACCTCTTTTCACACAAGAACCTAGTGTTATATAAATGACTGCAATATTTATCTGGTTATCTGATTTGGGGACATCAAGGCAGAACTGGGACTTGGAAGTTGATCAATATGCAAGGATGAACAAACCAAAGTGCTTTATTGAAACAAAAATTGTAAAATGGAGAAATGAATTAGAAATAAACAAGCTTGAAAACTGAGTATTTGGGGGAGGGGGAGGGTTGTTGTGTTAAAAAAAAATCCTATAATTATGTGCTTGTGACAAGAACAAGTTAGTACAGAGCAATGGTAGCAGCCTGTTTTCTGCATCCAGTAAGAGAAGTAACAGGCTTAAAATGAATCAAAAATGATTCAAACAGATGATTGAGAGCAGTTTTTAACAGCAGGCATACAGACATAATGGAGTAAATGACTGCTGGATGAAGAGTTCATCCTTAGTGATTTTAAAACCATCTTGGAACAGGTGACAAATGTCTGATCCTCTCATCTCTAAATCCATTTGAGAAAGAGTTAAGTATCACTAATTGTTCTTAAACCAGTTTTATTTAAAAAGGGAAGAAATAAGAGAGGGGGGTGAATACTAACAGTAATTCACTCAAATGACCCCTGCTCAAGCAGCAGCTGAAATGGCTGTGAAAAGCCAAGGAAAGGTTTTCAAATCTTCTATCAGAGAGAACTCTGCTGTACTTGGATTGATCTCTCACAGCCCTTTCCCATTATTTTAAAAAATGCTGCACTTCAGATCCTATTCAGAGCACACCTGAAACTAGTTTCATGCCTGTGCATAAATAAACAAGGGGCTAATCAGTTCACAGCTGTATGGCAAAGCATTAAAGACAGCTCAGCCACAGCGAGGACAGTGCTAGGGCTGGGTGGTCCCACATCCTGCACTTGCTGGCACAGCTGGGATTTCTGCCCATGGCAAGTGAACAACCACACAGCCTTTACTTACACGAACACACCCCACCTTTCCTTTCCCTTCAGCTCATCTCAAGAAAAATAGGGCAAAAACTGCTGGGTTAATGGTGTGTGGTTTGATTTATGTTACAGCTCCAATATATTTTACTCAAATACTGGCAGAGGTGCAATTACCAGATTTCCTCATAGGAAATGTTATGAGACACTAACCTATTGCAGAGTACTCCAGAACAAACTATTTAAAAACATTTCCATGAAAGTCAGCATTGCCTCCTTTTCACAGAGCACAAGCAAAATGTACAAAGCATCTTTAAACTAGGGCTCTGGTCTTTTGGTACGTTAAAGCTGAATTTTCAGGACACTTCAGCACTCTCTGCAGTACTTCCTATGGATCACAGGGGCTTCTGGAACACCAGCTTCATATCTTGTCATAACATGGCAGTCTACCATATCAGTTCCTTTCTACTTCTAAATTATATGAGTTGTCTTTTAAAATGAGTTGTCTTTTCTTTTCCATCCCTTCCTGCCATGCTGTTCTCATGGTTAAAAAAACCCCACCTTCTTCCAACTTCCAGGCTGAAATGATTCATTGCTGATGTACAAAAGTCTGTTCTTATGCCAGTATTGTTCATAGCCTGATTACCTCTCTCCCACTCTGCTGTTCACGCTGCTGTGCACGGCGGTCCTCTTTCAACCTTGACTTTGAGACTAAATAAACCACACAGCTTGGTCCTCTCCAAGAAGTTATTTCACTTGACATTTCTCTGTATCTATTAAAAATATTAATTCATCCCCTTGGGGCTTGGGTGCCTTTGATAAAGAACATGTTAATACTGCCATATGTTTGCCCTTTTCACAACTAGCTCACTCAGGGGTTCAGAGTCACCCCTTGAGCCACCAATGCTCCCTGACCAGGCAGACATGAACACTGACTGCTGCTACAGCAGTTCTGCAAAGCCAGCTCCAGCATACCAAAGGTATCACTCAGCTTCTGCTTGATATGGACTTGGCCTCTTCAGAAAATCTAACTTATTTGTCTAAAATCTCACAGACACTGTGGCACCAGGGACTAAGTCCAGTTCCTCTGAGAGCTTTTACATACCTCAGCCATGAGATACTGCCTCCATCCTTTTTACCTCCTTCAGTCTTCGACCAAATTCCTGCACACTTTCTAACCTCTGTCACAGACCAGACGGTGCTCATGGTGCCTTGAGTGTTGCACGATCCCTTCCTGCCCCAGGTGTGTCCAACCTTGAGTGCTGATCAAGTGCTGCAGTGGAGAAAAAACAACCACTTGTGATACATGACTGATAAGGAGTGTGAAAGGGAAGGCAGCAGACACCGAGTCTGACTCCTTCACTGGTTCACTTTGCAGCACAGACACTGAACGCCTCTGGAACAGTGTGCATAGACAAGAGGTTTCCTGGCATTTTTGGAAAAGCTTATACTGAAAACAATAGATGTCAGTGATATGCACATGAGTCACTGCTAGAACTGGGACTTTTAAATCCAGTGCGCAAACATCTGTCACTTGAACCAAGGACACAGAGAAGGACCTCCTCCAGACTCCTCTGTTCTGGTGGCTGGTAGTAATGCCCACTGCAGAAGTGACTGGAAAGGCACTCCCAAATGGGGCTCAGGCAAAGGCAACTGGGTGAGACAGCTCTCACATCACCCCTTGTACTCACAGACTGAGCCAGACAGTAGCAGAAGGTGGGCAGAGACATTTTATTTTTACAAATTTCAGCTTTAAAACTTCAGTTTTGCAGGAGACCACTTCTTCCCATGCGTCCCACCCCAGTGCTGCTAGGAGAGCAGGGGGGCTGTTAATAAATTCCTTATGCAGAGGGAAAGAGAGGAGCCTGGTTTGCAGGAGAAATGTGTTTATGTGGGCTGAGAAAGGTACAGGGGAAGGCAAGTCACCATTGCCCTGTGGACCAGCTCTCCACCCAGGGGCTGGTCCACTGCCAGTTGTCTGCACAGCCATTTGAACAGAGCCATGGCAAGAGCTGATGGTGAAGCATTACCAGTTCCCCCCTGCAATTCAGATTCAGACTCACCCTGTTCCCCATCTCCCCTCCCTTCCCCCCCACCCCAAGCTTTCCTCCTCTATCTCCTTCAAACAATACACTTGGAATAATTCCCAGTTCTTTGTCCCTGCTTCTCCTAGCTTGCTCTCTCCATGTTCCTTCTTTCCTTCACACGTACTCCTAGCCAACTTTTCCAATTAAAGCAGTCAAAACTTCCTGCCCCTCCTCATCAAATCGCAGTCCCTTATTCCTCTCACACGCAAGTCCTTTGCCCAACAAATCCCACTACCCTCAACTAAAAGTCCCCATTCCCTCACATTTACCCCATCTGTCATCAGTCTTCTCCCTCTCACCTATAGCTTTTTCCATTATTAAGCACTGAAAGCTGAACACTGGATTTGGGGGTCTTCCTTAAGAACAACTGTAACAGGGAAAGAGGGGATAGGGAAGAAGGCATCAGTGGGAACCAGGAATGGCAGACTCCTCCCTGCTCAGCCCAGTGATGCAGCCCCTGCCATAGTTACATAGTTTTGATCCCCACTGTATGACTTGTACCACATTGAGTTTTCTATGGGAAAGAAAGAGGTTCGCACAGTCTCACTGGAGGTAAAACCAATGCAGATTTTATTTGGTATAAAATAAAGATACACACACATACCAAAACCACTTTTACTGAACACGTGCTATCCATTTTATACAAACATTAATATATTTGGCCAAATCAGAATAGAGAGCAGAGGTAAAAATAAAAACACAGGGGACATCCTCTACACAGAGGTTATTTCCCCTACCCAAAGTGGAGTTCCTGTCCCAAAAGACTGAAGTGACAAATGATTTCAAAGAAATATCTTTGAGAATATTTGAACACAGGCAAAAGACCACACATTCTAAGATCAAAAGAATACTCACTGACTGAAATTCCCTCAAGAGACAAATCTTACACCCATGATAAAAAGCTTCAGCCTATATACAGTTGAAGTTTGGCAAAACTGGACATTTAGAAACAGGGCAACAGGTTTGGAAGCTCCAGGGAAAGACTGGATTCCCACTTAACAGCAACAAGAAATGGCACTGCAGGTGCCCTAGGTTAGCAGCAGAGCTTAACCTCTCAGTGCTGGAAGCAAGAATTTCACAGTACTCAACATCCAGACTGCAAGTTCTAAAATGTTAATCAGCTTCCAGCCTGTTGTTCAGAGCTGAGACTGCCAGATACGTGTCTCACCAACAAACAACAGGCCCCTTCATCATTGAAACCCACCACCTCAATGTGTTTGGATCTCATATTCATCTCTTTAAACCACAGCCAAGAGAAGGACAGCCTGGACTTGGCCCCTCACTCACACACACACACTGGCAGTGGGGTGTTGAAAACTGCTAGTGCAAGGTTTGACAAATCGTATTTCTCCCATGTCATTCTCCATGGTGGTAGGTGTCACGTCAAGTTAAATAGGAAAGACAAAACAACATCTAAGGTAGTCTCAGTGCTGCATGGATTGCATGGTGACTCTGAGAAATGACATGCACCATCAGAGAGTCTCAGTGACAGCCTTCTGTGTTCACGAAAGGAACAGAACATGCTGTCGGGCTTGTTGGCTCTCAGGGTTTCAGTTGTTTAATTCCGTTACCATAACAAACCCACAAACTCTGCAGTTTTTTTTATCACTGAGCTTTACTGAAAGTGGTGATACTGAGAACTTAATCCAGAAACTCAGAACTTTTTTTGATGCCCAGACTGATGCGGGGGGTGGGGCTAAAATGACTCATGCAATACTGAAGTTGTTAAATAAGTAACTCTACAACCATTCTAACACTTCTGTTGGATACTGCAACTGATACTAAACTATTTCTATTGTACCTGCAGTATGCAAGTATGTACTGTGGATATCTACAGGGACTCCATCAGTAATATCCTAAGGAGTAAAGATAAGGCAGGGGCCAAGTATTTCTTGGCCCTGGACTTTCATCATTTCCCACAAGTATGTCACTACAGTTTGCCTCCCTAAAATAAACAATTTAAATACAGACATGACGTTGTAAAAGAGCAATTAACAATTACAGCGTGGAAATATCCCAGCCTTTTATGAATAATTACAGTACTCAAGTTTCTACCTCCCTTAAGTTGGACGTGTGACAACCAGAAGTTAAGTAAAAACAGATGACAGAAATGTCTTGTGAGCATTTGTCAGTTTTGTACCCATTTCCCACTATGACTTTTTAATAAATTAAACTTGTTAATTCATTGTATGTAATGTAGCACAAGTAGGTAATTTCACCAAACTCAGTGTGAAATTCTAGAACTCTACGGATCAGTCCTGCACTACAATTGTTAAGTCTTCGAAGCTCAGGTTGGCTATAAAAATGTGTTTACTGCTCCCTTGCTTATCATGCCATGCCCTGCTCTAAAAGAGCAGTTACGGTTCAATTTTCTACATCGTCCAGTAGAACTGTGACTTCACTTCAAAATGCCAAAGCCATAAATGTCCAGCTGCTCTCAAAATGCAGTCTAACTATGGGTATCCTGCTTTCAGCAAGTTCTGGTTGCTTCCCAAGATCTCTGCCACTGAAACTCCATGCTGGTTGTCCTAATCAGGCCTGTTTCTGTCTGTTCAGGTAAATACCAACACTGAAATTTGACAGTACATTTGCTTTTTCTTCAAGGCCTGAGTTTCAAGACCAAGTACATGCTGTAAGCACCCTGAATGATGCTGTCCAGTGCCATCAAAACACCCTGAAGAGAAAAATGGGATGCATTTGTTGGTGAGCCTTAGTTGTCCCCCTTAGGCAGGAGAATTTTAGAAAACCTTCTAGTGACTGAAGCGCACGTCACACCATCAGTAATTCAGCAACGGCCATCCAGCCTTACATGCTCTTGCACATACTGTTCTAAGATGTCACTCTGGGCTACTTGCTCCTTTCTCAGTTTTGGATATTCCCTGTGGAATTTTAGTAGAGTTTTCTAATGAACGCAGGTGCACTGAATACAAACCACAAATTGCACTTGCTATATTTTGTACATTTTGCCCAGTGGAGCCCTTTTCACATTACACAAAAACTAAAAAATTAAAATAATCACTTATGGGGAGCAATCAGGCTAGTGAACAACTTTTGTTGACAGAAATAATTATCGATACAGAAAATGCATCTATCATAGAATATCCTTAGTTGGAAGAGACCCGCAAGGATCATCAAGGTCCAACTGGCCCTGCACAGGACAGCCCCAAGAATCACACGATGTGCCCAGAGCATTGTCCAAAAACTTCTTCAGTTCTGGCAGGCTTGGTCCTGTGACCACTTCCCTGGGGAGCCTGTTCCAGTGCCCAACCACCCTCTGGGTGAAGAACATTTTTCTAATATCCAACCTAAACCTCTCCTGACACCGCTTCAGGCCCTGTCACTGGTCACCACAGAGAAAAGATCAGTGCCTGCCCCTCCACTCCACCTCATCAAGAAGCTGTGGACTGCAATGAGGTCTCCCCTCAGTCTCCTCCAGGCTGAACAGACCAAGTGCCCTCAGATGCTCCTCACACGGCTTCCCCTCAAGGCCTTTCAGCATTTTGCAGCTCAAACATGGAAACAGTTTCAGAAAATACTAAATAATTTCCGATAAGTGCATTTCCTCACCCCTATAAGAATCAAGTTAAGCTAGATGTCAACACTTCTTTCCTCATGATGATGAACCATTTAAGTGAAATTAAGTGTGGATTTTGGAAAACGTACGAAAGATATTTACCACTTGAAAGAGCATGATGAGATTCCCTGTCAAGGTGAGGAGAATGCTTAACAGTTGCATCACACAATTCTGTGACTGCAACTTGGTAAGAAAAATCAGCAGAATACACTGGATTTTAATCTCCCATCTGATTTAAGAAAATAAGTACCATATCATCTTTGGGTATGCACAAAAATCTTATTTTCTTTCCAAACCTGTCTCGGTGTAGTCCCAGAAAAGCCTTCCAAAATAGGTTATCTGACACAGGTTATCAAGGCAATAGTACAGGTATTGTCTATCTATACAAATACCATTATTAATGCCACTGGAACACCCAGAGACAAATTTTGGTGTCACAGGCACTGTGAGAGAATGCAGAAACATCCCTTAGATAATACACAAGCTTGTTCCAGCACTGTAATTCTTAATTCAAGCAGAAGCCCAAGGATGCAAAACTGTATGAAGCATGCTACTGGGAAATGGATAGATTTGTTCCAAAACATTTTTATGACTACATTTTCCTGTCAGATAATGAAAGAAACCTGCTTCTTGTGCCAGCATATTCTCAGATGGGAAGATCAAGGGGAAAAAAAAGAGCTAAAATAAATGAAGGTTCATCCTAACTTACTGACATGCTGCACAGCATAACACGCAGAGCACAAAAACGTACAGTGCAATTCAAACACCTCCTCCATGATAACATAACATCTTTGAACTGCCTTTATTTTCAGCACTTTATATAAATACCGCTTTCTTCCTGATCCTGGATTATCCTCAATTCGAAACTCATATTCTGGGTTTGTATTTGAGGACTGCATGTAAACATCCCTATAATCCTGTACTCTCTTGTGGGGCCATTTAAAGACTACCAGACAGTAATGGATTCAAAAGCAGTCTCTGTGAAGTTATGAAACTGCATCCCTAAATTACAACAGAACCTTCTATCCCCACATCAAGAAATTAAGAAACAAAGGTACTCACAGATACACATGCAACCTCTTCTCACACAAGTTGCAGGATATCTACAGGAACATGTCATTTTACAATCTAAAATAAAACTTTAGGGTTTTTTGTTTTGTTTTGTTTGGTTGGTTTTTTTAATAAAAGGTTTTATTTGGAAACTTCATTATTAATTTGTCTTAGTCTCTCAGGAAACATTAGCTTTTGTCCAGGAGTTGCCAGCTGAGAGGATGTTATTGTTTGGAAGGGATGTGATCAGGAGGACCCTGTGCATGGCACTATGTGTCAAGAGGAAAGAAAAGTGATTCTCTCACCTGACAGAGAAAACAAAACGGAAATACAGAACATTTGCCTTCCAGTTTCATTCACCCCTACACGTGTTCCAAAGAAATATATTAGTCACCTGTATCTCACATGAGTATCACCAAACTATATCAATATATGTATTTTAAAAAAAAACTCACTTTCAAAACAATTACAGATTTCTTTAGTAAAGCAAAGATTTCTGCCACAAACATCTTCAAAACACATAAGCAGGTGAATGCTTACCCTCTCTGCAGGACTGCTTACCCTGCTGCTCTGAACGATGGACAGAGATGGACATGGTTCCCCTTCCCTGAGCCCCCTCCCTACAGCACCAGCAACCAACAGAGACCATCCCTGCAGAGCAGGTTTGGAGCAGGAGAGCTGAGTCCTGCCCTGCAGCAGGCACCCTCCTGGCTGTCCACTGACCTCTGCCGAGACTTCACAGAAGCCTCTTGTGTTTCAGTAGCAGTAGGACAGAGGCCAGCGTGCTTCAGACCTCCAGAAGGGCAATGCTCTCAGAGGAGCACCTTCCAGGCCCTCCAGTTCCTTGCTGAGAGTCTTCAGCTGGGGGATTTTTAAATTTTCATGCAGTTTGTTTGTAGCATACCTGTGCTTTGTACACGAATCATGGTTTCACGCTGAAAGGGCTCCAAGAGTGATGCCGTACTCGGAAGACACCTCTTACCAAACCCTTCTCGTAAATAAAACATTCCCCCTGCCCTCTCCACGCAGCCCAGAAGGAACACAGCCACACTGAAGCCACAGCGGGCCGGGGGGCCTGGACCCTGCCGCGCTGCCTGTACCCGAGGTGAGGCGGGCGTCCCTCAGCCGGGGCTGCCCCCGAGGGAGCGCCCGGCCCACCAAGTGGGCGCCTACCATGCCAGCGGTGACCCCCGCGCTCAGCTCTGCCCGACGGCGCCCGTCCGTCCGTCCGTCTGCCCTCGGGCCGGTCCGGGACGCGGGGCTCGGGCTCTACCGGGCGTCGCCGGCGCTGAGGGGGTAGGAGAGGATGCTCATGGCCTCTCCGCACGCCGCCTCCACCTGCCGCACCTGCTGGCGGCTCAGGCGCTCCCGCCAGGCGTGGACGGCCTCCCGCGCGTCGCGGGCGGAGATGAGGAAGGGCCGGTCGGAGGAGTAGGCGGCGCCGCGGGTCATGTTGAGCACGAAGCCCTCCAGGGCGGGCGGTACTGTCAGCCCGGCGAAGCGCAGCAGTCGGCGCAGCTCGGCGCGGGGCTCCCGCACCAGGTCCTCGTAACGCAGCTGCGTGTAGCGGCGGCGGAGCCAGCCCGGGGCGCGCCGGGCCAGGAGGAGATCGCGGAGCCAAGCCTGGCAGATCACCTCCAGCGCGCCGCCGAGGAAGAACTCGGCGCGGTGCTGCGGCTGCGGCGCCCGCCCGCCGCCGAGCAGCCCGGGAGGCAGCAGAAGATGCTGCTGCTGGTGGCGGGCCGGGCCCCGCGGCTCGGCGCGGTGCCGGCTGCGCAGCACCTGGACGCTCTCCCGCAGCAGCGCCTGCCGCGCCTTCAGGCGGGAGTTGTGGACGGCGCGGGGGTCGCGGAAGAGCTGCACCACCCGCAGGTTGAGGCCGGGCTCCCGCAGCAGCGGCAGCAGCGCGCCCAGCTCCAGCAGCCGCACGTCCTTGATGACCACCACCGGGTACTTGCGGCACTCGGCCTCCAGCTCCCGCAGCGCCCGCGGCGGACACGTCTCCTCGCAGGCGGCGCCGTCGACGAGCCCGATCTCCCCGCGGGGCCGCGGGGCGGCGGGGCAGAGTGGCGGCGAGCAGATCACCTTGTTGGTCCGCCAGCCGAAGATGCTGGCCGTGGTGAGGTTGTCGGCGGCGGGCGGGGCGGGGGCGAGAGGGTCGCGGGGGCCGGACGGGGCGGCGTAGAGGCGCAGGACGGAGAAGTCGCATCGGAAGAGGGCGCGCAGCATGTCGCGGAGGGCTCCCTGCAGGCTCAGCGCGTCCCCCGGATAGAGCGCCTGCCAAAGGTGCCACATGGGCTCGTACAGGTAGAAGACGTCGGGGTGCTGGTTGAAGAGCTCCCCGAGGAAAGAGGAGCCCGTTCGCCAGGTAGCGTGCAGGTAGATGTGCCGCTTCCCCGCCGTCCCCGCGCTTCCGTTACCCGCCGCCCCGGCCGTGCCCGCCTCATCCTCCTCCTCTTCCTCGTCCAGCGGCGGCCGCTGCTCCCAGCCCCACTCACTCAGAGCCTCCTCCAGGCTTGGGCAGCGTCGCAGCAGCGGCTCCTCGTCCGCTCGCCCGCGCCTGGCCCCGTAGTCCAGCGCGTAGGGCACCAGCAGGAGCAGCAGCAGCGTGTACAGCACTAGCACCGCGGCGAAGCGGCGATGTTCGCCTCGCCACCGTCGCCGGCCCTTCATCGCGGGGGCCGGCTCGGACCCCGGCTCCGCCGACCCTCTGTCTACCACAGGGCGGCTCTTTGCGGAGAAGCAAAGTTAGCAGCGGCGGCGGCGGCGGGGATGTGGGCGGCGGGCGGTCCTCCTCGCCGGGGAGCACGCCCACGGGCACGCCGGCCCGGCTCCGGGCCGCTGGCCGCGCCGCCCGCCCGCTCTCGCCGCCGCCTCCTCCTTCTCCTCCTGCTCCTCCTCGCAGCGCGACGCGGAAGCGCCCGCACCTGCCCCCGCCGCCGCCTGAGCAGCCGCCGCCGGCGGGGCGCGGGCTGCTACTGCTCCCGGTGCCGATGCGCCGGGCTCCGAGCCGCCCCTCGCCCGGCCTCCCTCCCTCCCTCCCTCTCTCTCCCTCCCCCCGGGCAGGGCCGGAGGGGCGGGCTCGGCGCGGCGGGGCTCACACCCGCCCCGGG
>VXAZ01000782.1:957547-1108613 GCA_013399875.1 Gymnorhina tibicen | reverse complement strand
GAAGGGACGCACCGAAAAGGAGGTGTGTTAGCCAGGACAGGTACCGAGCAGCCGAGGGTGTCCCGAGGAGGTGTGGTTGTTCCTGCTCTCCACCAGAGCTCCGGAGAGAGAACATGCAAGACGCTACAGTAAAGAGAAGAGGTGCAAATGTATTTTTAGGGTAGATGGCAGCTATTAAAATCTGCAGTGAGTTTCAGAAATGCTGCAGTTCGGCGCTGTAGAGAGCTGCGGGGTTTGTCAGCCACACTTTTGTCTACGTGTGTGCGCTGATGGGATGCGGACATCTCGATCATGACTCATTGCTCCAGTTTTTACACCTATAAGTTCCGTATCTGTCTGAGCGGGTCATCCTTTGCAGCTGGTAGGAAGAAATGGGAACCCACTGAGGGACATCTGCATCGTGGATGTCTTCCTGATAGCCCTCTTTATTAACTACAGTAGGAGCATAAACTTACCATTTCAAATGTAGACTTCTACACTTCAGACGTCTAAGATTAGTTGAAATCTCCTGGGGAAGGTCAACAAGATATTGACTTCGCGTGTTTAAATTAAAATGTATAGTCTCAAAATCTCCCACAACTTCCAAGCAACCTTGGAAGGATGCTCACATAAGGAGATGGACCATGATCCCATGTTCCTGGTTAAGGCATCCAGCTGTCAGGAAAGTGAGGTCCCTGTCCTGCTGATGGTGTAGTGGGAGCTGCTGACTGTCCTGACCTCTAGGCAATAGGTGGCATCCTCTGTAAAACACTACTAATATTTAAGTGTGGTGTGCAGGGTGAAATTCAGAGAGGATAACACAATTCTTGCCCTTGGCGTGCGATGCTTTGACTCCCAGAGGAGTCTGTGTGCTATTCATGCACCTGTGGTTAGACACATGACACAGCCTTTGTCAATGACACCACATGCAACAGAGAGCAGAAACAACCCGCTAGTTACATGGGTTCTAAAAATGCTCCATCTGTAGTACAGATATATAGATATGCAGTCTGAAGATGCTGCACATAGTATGATGTCTAGTTATTAAATAATAATCTAATTTTGAATTTGTCAGGCAAAGTACAAGGAGCAGAAATCAATGCAAGAGAGAAAAAGCATGCTTCTCTTCTGTTCAGGTGGTGAGCCAGTAGTCTGCCTGCTAATGCTTTACTTGCCCCATGTTAATAAGTGTTAAAGACTGGGCTTCCTGCTCTTTATAGTGTGCTGAGTGAGTAGATGGTGCCAAACAAGATCTGTGAGCTCCTGAGCAGAAGAATGTTGAAATTATAGCATTGGAAAGGAAATTCTGCCTCAACATACATTTCACTGCTTATATTTTTAAACACCAAGATACAACTGTATCTCACACTCACCAGTCTAAGTTTCACCTCTGACTCAGTAATACCAGGATTTCATCCAGACCCTGAAGCAACTAAAGGAGGACGACAGAATAAAAACACACAAAATCAGGTTACAGTCTTGCCAAAAAAAACCCCTTCTCCATCCAAAACCCATGCATACTTAGTATATTGAGACTTTCCAGTATAGCTGACTTGGGTAGCATCATGCAAAATAGTTGATTTGGGTAGATTTACCAAGGTGGGATCCTGAGAAGTGCTGATGAGAATGGATAACTTGGAGATGCCAGGATTTTCCATTTGTAAGTGGTTGGCAGTAGCATCAGCACCACTGATGGCCAGTGAGCCATGCTGCAAGACATGTTACTTTAAACTAATTTTGTATTGGTTTCTATGACACCTACTTAGGTCTAAGAACTAAAATCAAGGTCTTAAACCTGCCTAACTAAAGTGAAGATGTCTTGCAAAGAATGAAACATCTCACGGAGTAAGACAGCTTGTCAGAGAAATGTGAAACCATAGAAATAAAACTATGTATGTCTTAAGGCTGATTTTTTTTCAGACAATGGATCTACAAACTTCTGTGGCAACGGTTCTAGAAAAAATGAAAGATGCAAGTAAATTTACCACAGGCTACATATTTTAGTAAAGATAAAACCATAGCTGTTAAATGATGATCAAATCAAAAAAGAATGGCAGTAAATGTTTTGTTCTGCACTTACACAGCGTTTCCCCTACTGCAAGAGGATTAGGCTGTAAGTGTTTACTTTAGTTGTCTTGGGTTAGGGCTTTTTTGGCACGAGGAGATTCCAGCAAAGCCGGTATTCATTTTGCCACCCAGCAGGTGCCTGAGCTACACTTGTAATCGTTGAGCTCCAGCCTTCCTGAAGGAAGTACCTACTTCACAAGAAGTACCTAATTTGAGCACTGGGGAGAGGACTGCTGGTCTGAATAGAGTGGAAAAAGATCAGCTTTCTCTTTTCTCGATTTTCAGTTCTGTACTGTGTTCTCTCTTCAGCACAGATAAGGGGGATGATTTTCCCCGATTTAGGCTTTTCCTGTAAACCTTAAAGACACCATTTACATATACAAATGATCTGCATCTCCTTCTGAGATCAGGACAGCTCTGTGCCCAAGGGAGACAGCCAGGTTCTTCTTCACTGATCTGTGAAGTAGTCTGCCCATTTGGCATCTAGCTCCTGCCATTTTTTGGTGATAATTCTGTGCTTAATATTAGTTTGTAAAGAGAGGGGGAAAGAATATAGGCATAATGTGTTCTGCGTATTTTAGTATTGCAGTATTTCCTTTCTAGTTTCCAAGCTTGTCACTGTAAGCACCGGCTGTTTTTAATATAACATAACATTGGCTTCCTGTGTATTATCTCTCTAACTTAATTTTTGCTCTTCTGTCTCCCACGGTGCTTCTACTGTCAAGAGAGACAGTAAATGCTGGAATGCAGCATTTCAGCCTCAGTAATTTTTATCTTCTCAGCAGAGGCTTCAAAATAGAAATAGTTGCCTCTATATCTCACAATCTTTCAGCTCTTGCATGCTCTTGTCATTTCACAGAGTACTTTGTGAGTAAAAATAGCTTGATTTGCTGATAAAATTAAATATGCTTTGCACAAGGAGCACCACCCTCAAACATCCTGATGTTAATGAGCTCTCTGCTTGCACATGTTGTCACTCACGGGCTTCAGCCAAGAGGAAGTCTGTGGTTAGTAGCAGCTTAAAAACCTTCCAGAAGCCAACAAGCTAGGACAAATGTCCTTATTTTTGAAGTTACTTTGACATCAGATGTTCCAACATGTGCAACACCACATGTTCCGCATATGGGACCAGACTTAGTAGCTCACATTTCAGAAAGGACATGTTGAGAATAAAGGGAAGGAGAAGCTGCTCCAGGCGAGATGGGTGATGCAGAAGGGACTTTTTGCAGTGTAGTTTTCCCCCAAAGTGGAACAGAGATTGAGGACCTCCAAAAGGTCAAAAATGTCACAGAAATTCTGAGAGACTCAATGGAAATTTAGAGGATCTGAAGGGTAAAGTAAGACAAAAGCAGAGTGGACTTCTAATCTGAGGTTGGTAAACAGTTGGGTTGAAGTGGCTTCAGATGCAAAGCCACATTCAGAAGGTAGTAATTCAACTTTCTGTATGTACACCTGATGTCACTCTTGAGCACCTGCAAGGAAGACAAACAAATGATGCAGGAAAACTGGTGTTCTTAACTACCTTGTCTGTGTACTCCTGATCATTACACTGGCACAAGTCCAGACCTCTGAGTTTCTCTGTGGGCTGATTTGAGAGAAGCCAGGTGTACAATTACTGGTCACAGCCAGCACAGCTTCATGAGAGGAAAGTCCTGCTTATCAAGCCTGATTTCCTTTTATGACAAGGTAACCCACCCAGCTGATTGAGGGAAGCCAGTTAATGTAACCTTTTCGGATTTCAGTAAAGCTTTCAATACTGTCTCTCACAGTATCCTTCTGGGCAAAATGTCCAGCACACAGCTGGACAAACACATCATGGGATGGGTGAGCAACTGGCTCATGGGTCAGGCATAAAGGGTTACAGTGAATACAGACATCAGACTGGTGACCTGTCACTAGTGGAGCTCTGCAGGGCTCTATCTTAGGTCCTCTGCTCTTCAACATCTTTGTAAAGGATTTGGATGCAGGACTGGAAGGGATACTAAGCAGGTTCACAGACAATACAAAACTGGAAGGAGGTGTTGTCTCCCTCAAAGGGAGGGAGGCCCTGCAGAGAGACCTCAGCAAATCAGAGGGCTGGGCAATCACCAGCAGTGTGAAGTTCAACAAGCGAAAGTGCAGGATTCTGCACCTGGGATGGCGCAGAACGTACAGATAGACTGAGGAATGAGATGCTGGAAAGCAGCACCATGGAAAGGGACCTGGGGGTCCTGGTCAATGGCCAGTTGAATTCACCAGTGTGCCCTGGCAGCCAGGAGGGCCAAGTGTGTCCTGGGGGCATCAGGCACAGCATTGCCAGCCAGGCATGGGAGGGGATTGTCCCACTCTGCTCTGCACCGGGGTGGCCCCACCTTGAATATTGTGTGCAGTTTTGGGTGCCACACTATAGGAAAAATATAAAACTATTAGAGAGTGTCCAAAGGAGGGCTATGGAGATGGTGAAGGGCCTTGAGGGGATGTCACATGAGGAGTGGCTGAGGGCACTTGGTCTGTTCAGCCTGGAGAAGAAGAGACTGAGAG
Source organism: Gymnorhina tibicen (assembly GCA_013399875.1). Taxonomy (NCBI): domain Eukaryota; kingdom Metazoa; phylum Chordata; class Aves; order Passeriformes; family Artamidae; genus Gymnorhina; species Gymnorhina tibicen. The sequence continues at coordinate 1,104,047 of VXAZ01000782.1, read as the reverse complement.
GAGACCTCTTCTACAGTGTCCTCATGAGGGGAAGAGGAGGGGCAGGCACTGATCTCTTCTTTGTGGCGAGCAGTGACAGGACCTGAGGGAATGGCCTGAAGTTGTGTCAGGAAAGGTTTCGGCTGGATATTAGAAAAAGGTTCTTCACCCAGAGGGTGGTTGGGCATTGAAACAGGCTCCCCAGGGAAGTGGTCAAAGCCAGCACCAAGCCTGACAGAGCTCAAGAATCATTTGGACAACATTCTCAGGCACATGATAGGACTCTTGGGGATGGTTCTGTGCAGGACCAGGAGCTGAACTTTGATGATACTTGATGGTCCCTTCCAGCTCAGCATATTCTGTGCTTCTGTACAGCTTCAGGTTTTGGTTAATACAATCCCATAGCCACCATGCAACTCATACCACCCAATGGCTCTGCAAAAGAGCAGGGGCAGCAGAAAGGCACAAGATTCCTCTGTACCCCTCAGACTGAGGGGAGCTGGCAGTTGAGTTTGGGGACCAACAGCATGTGTGGAGTTGGAAGGGAGGGGATGCACTGCTCCCTTCTCTCCCACATTTCTCCAGTTATCCTTAAGAACTGGTAAAGTTGTAAAGTTAGGCATGCTGCTGCTCTCTGCTTCCTGACATAAGAGCTGGACACGAAGACTGAGCTGAGAAGGTGTTCAGATTAAGCCAAATTCAGCACTGCAGCCTGTTTTTGGGCTCAGGGATGCTTGATAGCCCAGTTCAGCATTGCTGAACCAGCTGCAGCCTGATGGGTACTTAGCTAGGGGAGCTCTTCTGCACCCAAGAGAAGCAGAGATGTTTTATTTCTGCTTTTGATTTATTTAAAAATTAAGATATAACTAATATACTACACTGTAATTGTCAGAGTAGGGATTGTTTGTGGCTTTCCATGAATGTGAGATCTGAGTATTGAAATGGTAAAAAACAAAAAAAAAAGGAAGCAGGAAGGTTTGGGGTTTTTTTAAATTTAAAACATGGTTATGTCATCAGTGATCTTGTGAGCTCCTCTAACTTCCTGTAAGAAAGGAAGCTAATGCCATCATTGAAGATGATAGAAAATGCTACTAGGAAATGTAATAAGAAAATGCAGGAGGTGGAAGGCAGAGCAAAGCAAGCTTATGAATTTGTTGAGGTTCAAGAGGAAGCTCAGAAGGAAGTCTGTTATTATTTATAACAGTGTAAATTCAGATAAATCAGCAACAGTGAAAGAAAAAAGCATCTATTCCGTGATCCAACTCAATGCTAATGTAACTTGAGTCTTCCTAAATGCCGCCAAGGATGACTCAAATCTGAAGACTTTAAACCTCTCCCCTGTAGAGTGGGCTCTGTTGTCCCATTAGCAGAAAGACAGTTCTTTCACAGCCCAGAAACACTTACACTACACCAATAGCCAGCACCTCCATCACACTGCCTGGCAATTAACAGTAGCTGCCAAAGTGAAATTATTTCTATGGTAATGTGTTTGGGGTCTCACAGCTTTGAGTACAAGAACTGCCTCTATACTAAAACGTGTGGGAAATAATAGTCTTTAATGGCAGGATCTGTGAATCTTTTTCTGTTTTCTCTCATTGTCACAGGCTTACTATTACTGAATTAGAGATGCTGATTAACAGCAAGCTTTCGCAACTCAACAAGTTAAGCTATTGTGTTGGCATAATTAGGGAACTAATTCTTTCACAGTTCACTCAAGCGAAGAAATGAACTCGAAAATTTAAGACCTATTTTTAACAGGGGATTTTTTTCCACCTGAAGTAACCGCTCTGATAGCTATTGTAACAAAATACTTGCAATTCTCCTGCAGCTTCCTAAGGCAACACTTTCATGCACCGCATATAATTTTTGGACTGAGCATCTATCTGCCTTTTTATTCACTTCAGTCATATGTGCAAATCCATACTGGCATATGCAAATGAAAATGCTGAGTGCTCAATCACTGCACCTACTTTATAAATATGTCCCATCAAGCTTTCTAAAGATAATTTTGCAAATTCAGAATTTCTGAATAATTTTTGCAAATTATTCCCAGGAGACATTACTGTGCCTGTATGGAAGAAAGACAAATGCCAGAATGTATAATTCACTTGAAAATTAATCTTGTATATGCTTGTGCTAGATTATTTAACTTTCACGATGAAAATGTTAGCAGGCAAAAAGGTATTGATTCTGGGAAATTCCTGGGTTCCTGAACTTCTTGGAACCAGTTTAACTCCCTGCCTGTCATTACTGGTTATTAATGAAGAAGTCTTCTCTGGGCTTGTTATGCTGTTAATTGGGGGTTTCCAACTGGAATGGTAGTCAGCAGTCCACAATTTCTTTTTTCAGATGTCTAATGAGTGCAGCAGATTTGAAAACTGGTGTTAGTCTCTTGCTTTGGGCCTTCACTACAAGCTTTACGAAACTTGTCCAAAGCAATCATAGCACAATTACGTACCTGCAGCACACCATTTATTTAGTGAGGTATCCCTATGCCTGTGTGCTTTAAACACTGGATGAAAACTCTTTTGGTTTGACTGTAAACCTCCGTCAGCAAAGAACTTGTACGCTGCTTGCTGTAAAGAGAGACTGCTTAAGTTTTCTCTGGGCAGTTTTTGGTATGCAAATGTTAATTGTCAGGCTCTTTGTTGCTTTAGCTACATAGACAATTCAATGCCATTTCAGGTTTTATATGACTGTGAAAATTGCCTCACAAAATTTACTAAAGCTTTAGCACAAAAATAATCTGCTCTTCAGTAGCTTCATTCTCATTATACACATTAGAAAAATGAAGAGAAAACACACAAGCCTAGCTCATGAAACAAGCGGGTGAAGAGGAAAAAAACACACAGTAAGAGGTCATTACAGGATATAGAGGCTGATTTACTAAGGAGAGATAACTGTTGTTCTAGCTGAACAACAATAAAAAAAGTTACATACAATTGCAGAGCTGCTGCAAAAATTTATTTCAACTATGCAGCTCAAACAGAAAATATTCAAATACATCCTGAAAACTTCAAGCTGATCTCAGCACAGTTTCTGCGACACTCCTCAGGTTCCCTCAGAAGAATTGGGCTGACTATGGAAATGTTCTGGGAAAACCTGATCCTCTGTCCAGGCAGATTTCACACATTATTTATTAGCTGCTGGACTTTGCTGTATGGAGAAGAGTATGTAGGCATTGCTGGTCATCACATCAGGCTGCTTCAGCTTGCTGGCCATGATGGCCAAGGCTGGAGCATGAATTCAAACTCCCTATACCTCTGCTCTGCTCACAGGAAACTTTATTCTAGTTTCTTTTGGAGTATTTCTTGTCAGTGGTGGTTGATTTTTCCTTTGTCCTTCCTTCACTGTCTTCAGTCCTCTTACCTATGGGCTTTTTTTTGTTTATCCTCTTGCTGGATGGTCCTGTCACCCAGCCTTCAAGGAAAAGTATTGATCCATTTGAAGCTGAAGCAGCTGCTCAGGCAGGATCTACAGAGGACTGTTCATGTTTGTTTTGGTACCGTGGTGAAATGCCCCTACTTTAAATTTTGTTTTGAGAAATAGTCATACTTTGTGGTTTTACTGGGTGGAGATTTTTATTTGTGATTTCTCCTCCAACCTACCATTGGGAAATACCCCCTGAAAACACTGCAAGACTACTGGCAAAGCAGGAAGAAAGTTTTACTAAATTTTCTAATTTTAAGTATTTGAAATTGTTGCCACAGCTGCTTCCACCTGAGTTCTGAGGAAGGTAAGTTACCTCGAGCAAGCTAACTCCAATGGGGGCCTTACTTGACTGATGGGCACAGGCTGGGTTGAAATGGGATCCTTGACCATGGGAGGGTGGGGGAGCCCCATGGGATTTGGCAGGACAGTGGGTGCCCTCAGGGGCTCAGCATTTGGTAACTGACAATTTTCTGCACCTTTGGCTTTCATTTGTGCCGAGAGTCCCTTTGCTGACACCCACCAACACCTGAGCTGAGTTGCTGCTGAGAGGGGCCAGGCTTTCCCACTTGTACTCACTCAGAGTTGCTACAAAAGTAGAGACATACTAGTGAGTTATTGTCTGTATATCCCCTTGAAAAGGTAACACAAACATGGCAAGGGTCTGTCCTCTCTGAGTCTCCTTGACGCACACACAGCTGTTTTGGAAAGGGGGTGAGGTGTCCTCTTGATTATGGGGACTGAGTCAAATAACTTCACCGTGAAGTCATGCCTGCTTCCAAGCCGAACTAGGAAGCTGGATGGTCGCTTTACATTTTAGTTATCTGCAACTTTTGTCTACTTGGTCTTGGTGATAAGCTTCCAAACAGGTTTCACCCAAGTTCATGGTCTATAGAACAACTTGAAATAAAGGCATTTCTTAGCAGTGGTATGACCTTACCTCTTGAGTAACTCAGCCATAGCAGACTTTCATCTGCGGAACACTGAGGACCTTCCTTGAGGCTCTGGTTTAAGTCATCTCCTGAGGGACACCTCCTAAAAACACAGACATGGTCAGGAGTACATGGCCCTCATCCAGCTCTCCCGGACCCTGGCATCATGACTTACTGATAGTTATCAAGGATATCAGTCAATTGAGCCATGCCTGGTACTTTGAAAAACTCTTTAATGTCAGTTCCTTCATTCTTGATCCATTTTGTTTCTCGCTCTTATAAAACTGGGATTTTTTTCCTTTTCAGTAAGAACTTCCTTTATTCAAGAGTATCTTGGGCTTTAATGTACTGCACCTTATAGTACTATCAAAAGGGTTTTGTAGGGAAATCTAAATCACCACTTTTCACAGTAGTTTGGCTTTACTGACTTCAAGGGTTCAGATGAAGCCTAGGGATTTCTCAGTGCTATCCTTTTTCCTCTGGGGAATACTGACAGTTATTCTGCAAGGAAGTCAAATAGATCAGTTTGCTTAAATGTTTTGTCTGGGATCTAAGATGCGCTGTGTCTATTTACTTTGTTAACTTACCTTTATCCTGTGGGAGTCCTAAAAAATTGAGTTTCTCTTTAAAAGGCTCCTGCAAAAACAATTAAAGTCATTAAAATTATTTCTGTTTGTGTTAAGAGACCTGTTTTCCTTCCCTATGTGGCTCAAATAAGAGCTTCCTGTGATCTGAGTTCCAGCCCGGCATGTTGCAGGATGGAGTTTTACTGCCTCAACCACAATTCCTTCTGTCCAACAATATACCCTAGTAAAAAGCATTTAATGTCTTTTCTGATTTAATTAGTGATGCATCCGAATGTCTCCTGATGAAAGTAAAACTGGTGTCTTTTCTGAATGCTGTCTCAATTTCTGCTGCCATTGAATGGGAAGACTGTCAAGAAATTTAAAATAAATTAATGTGTTTAGTAATTATAGTGACCAATCTCAAATTTTCAAATGATGGATATGTGTCAGTCAACAGTACCCTCAGCAGTCAGTAGGTAAGTATCTTCTCAGCTACAAAAATACATAGGTTTTCACTGTAATCCAAAAAACCTTGAACAGTGTTTATAGGAAATGAAAAGCAGAAAAGGATTGTAAAATTAAAAATATGTTCATCTATTTCAGTTTGGGAAAAAAACCCCCAGTCCAAATGAAAGAGCACATGGCTAATATTTCAATCCCAATTAATTTGTCAATCAAACTGAACTGCTGTCTTTCTATTATCATTTTAAGATGTGTAATTTTGAAGTTCAGGAATCAAAGAGGACTCATTTTCTCCATGTCTCTTTGAAGAATATAAATTTTATACCAAACTAAACCAAGTTACTTAAAACCAGAAAGGGTATTTCCTGTCTGCACCTTGCAGTTCTTGTGCTTGTATTAACTCTGTCTGCTCCTTTCCCTTTCTTTGTCAGCCAGCATCCGTCCAGAAGCAACATCCTTGGAAGGATGCGCTTCTGGATCCAAAGTCTGGATGTGGCTGCAAGAGTCATAAGCTTAATAACAGGAAACAGCTATAGTTTCATTTTGATAGAGGGGTGTACTCATCTGTGTTACCTATTGACAGAAATGCAATTTATTGTGTATTTCTGATGTAAAAAGATGTATTTAGTAGTTGAAACACAATAAAATTAAATCAGTTACATATCTCCCTTTAGTTTTTTTTATGCAGATGAGATTATTCCTGTTGGGCTCACATTACTATCACAGAGACTTTATAATATAAACATGAGAAAAATAGTTTCACTGGATCTTGTAAGAAACATTAATTAAACAAGAGCACACAACAGTCTCAAATCTTTACGTTATTTTAGATGCAAAGAATCGTTCACAGATTCTCTTTATGAAAATATTTAGGATCATGTTAAATCTGGGGAAAAATTTCCTTACCTACACTCTCCTGCCTTACTGACAGGTTTTTTTTTCCTCCCCCAGCCATATAGCTTTCAACTCCAAAAATCACTCAGTGCAGCTGGGGACCTCCCTGCAGCTCTGGCTGGAGTGCTGCTGATATACTCTGAACTTCTGCAGTCTTTGAGCTTCTGGTGGCCAACACTGTTGCCTTTCCAGCCATGCTGGACAGACTTAAAATGGTTAGTTGGACATATTCAAACTAATTGCAGGAGCCCAGCTGATCAGCATGTTCACAGCAAAGTTGACATGTCTGAAAGATGCTGAGATTTTGGGGCAAATCTTTTTGGCTGTGTCTCTTTGGTTACTGATGTTGGCTGGGCTGTGTATAGACATAGGCATCTTACACGTGGCATGTGCAAAGCTTTCAGTGCCCTTGCTGTAACAAAAGAGTAAGAACATGGCTATGGATGTCCTTTTGGCAATGATAATAAATGACTGAAAATAAAAAGTGGGAAAAACTGGGGCTGACTCACCCCAGTGCCTGGAATTCTGGAAGGGCAGAGTCTGGCACTGCAGGCAATGAGCCCATCACATAAAATTATGTTTTCTTGCCGCTTCAAGGTGAACTGGAGAGAATCTGAGAGGCTTAGCTGTTGACATTGGGATGTTTTTATGTGATTTTCTGTTTTGGGGAGTCTGGAAAGTCAGTCTCTCCTCAAATATCAGATGTCCCAGACTCAATTAATTATTTTTTAGGGGTTTTGCACAATCCAAACTCCAAGATTTACAGATCAATCAGGTATGAGAATCATGGCCATTTAAGTTTGAAGCAGGGCACTAAAAATGCAGTTATTTTTATGCAAGCAACTGAACAAGCTCTCACAATTTTCAACGTTATAGACTGCTGTTCTGATATATTTCTTCAGAAAATGAGTATGACACATACAAACAGGTTTTTAATTTCTCAGCACTGAGAAATTAAAACACTTCTGCCATAAATCACACTTATCATACTGAATGGTCTTAAAACCACATTGCCTTTGTTTTAGTAGAAGTCACTACAGAAATTACTATTAGGAAAAAACCTCTAACACAACAAAGCTTGCTGTTTAAACATCAATTCATTGAAAACTTACAACAAAGAACAAATGATTTATTTTATTTAATCAACTCTGCTTTTCCTTAGTTGTACTTAAAATCGGAAGACTACACATGCTCACAGTAGCATAGCAAGTTGGGGTAACCTTCTTGTTCAAAACTGGGTCATGTATCACCTGACTCATTTCTGAAATCTCAAAAGAGGACAACTGCACAAAACCTTACCAAAAGGAAATCATATCACAGATAAACCTGTTTCTAGGACAGCTTTTCTCTTCTCACATGAGCCTGTGCCTCAGCAGCTGCAGGTGACATACCACCACCCTGCAGTAGTACTCACTAGCCCACTGCTTTTACAGCTGGTGCAGGCTGATTGTCATTGGGATTCTGCACCTGAGGCAAGTCTGACTTGGCCATGTAGCTTGTAAGCCCACATAGGGGTTTAAGGGTGTTATATTTAAGAGAACCACTAAATTAAAATCCCACTGCTCAATTTGTGAAATCCCCTGTGCCAGCAGGTTTCTAATTTGTTCAGGTACTTTGGCAGAAAACATCTGCTGGAAGTAACTAGCATGATTGAAGGAGGGTATCAGAGCCGACTGTAAAATGTCACCTGCTACAGCAGGGTGGTCTTTTTCATATTTAAAAATACATGAATATGCCAGTGTGTCTCATTGCTATTCTGATATGTCCCTATATTTAAGTGAGTTTCAGCTATGAAATGCAAATGATGACAACGATTTTCTGGTTATTTAAGTGCCAAAGGCTTTGCAGTGATATTCCAGGCACCTGAGCCTGGAATATCACTGATATTTCTAACTGAGACCTGAGTGCAGTGTCAGTGTGTGCCAGATTCTCTTTGTCATCAGTGCTATGCACAGCACATGTAATATTGCAAATGGCTTCATCCTGCTCGAGGCTGAGCCCTCTCACCTCTCAGTTTCTGCTGAAAGTGAAACATGGTCCTGCCGTGCCAGAAGAATTTAGATTATATTCTGTTGGATTGAGCTTTATGGTAATCTACTTTAGTTCCTTTTCTTTTAAGTGCAGTGGTGTAGTCATACAGCTATGCAGCCTTATAAAAAAAATAAAAGTAGGCTCCATTTAAGAGAATAAAACTTGGAATGCTGACTTTGTTAATTAATTGAAGTTCATTGTGAAGAATATTTAGTATTTAAATGTACAAATATAAAGTGCTAATTTAAAGGATGTTTAAGTGACAGCCACATAGCAGACAGTGTGTTGTTACAGATACGGCATGAAGGTAGGATTTGGGCTACCTGGATGCCATTGCCTTTTCTTTTATACTGAATTACTGCATGGCTTGGGACCAATCTGAGCCTCTCAGCATTTGTGTTGATCTTGACTGGGAATACTACTGTAATGAGTGGAATACAGACAAATACGTAGTTCTTTGCAAGAATTGAAAACAGTATTATCATTAAAAGGACAAAACACAATTATCCAGGTTTCAGGGTAAATTGGAAATTCAGTGCTCCTCTAGCCACACCATCTGCTCAGGCGTACAGGCAGAGCAGACTGGTGTAGTATCTAGAGATAAAACAATTTGTAGCACAGGGGAATAAAAGTATCTCTGCAGTGGACAGATTAAGCTGCTTTTTTTTCGCATTCTAATCTGTTAATCATGCACAGGGCTTAAGTATAGCTCAAGGCAGATGAGACCTTGAATGATTTAATTTTGTGCTATTTATTGAACTGGATTTAATTTGAAGATATGTTGTTACCCACTCCTCAGCAGTTCTTAAAAAAAATGAATGTCCGTAATGAGATTTCTGCCATGAATCAGGGATTGTGTGTTTAAAATGGGTCACGGGGCTGGTCTTTCCAGGCTCCTGTGACAGCAGCTGCACTTACAACAGTCATGCAGGTTAACCTTTGCAGGATTCACTTGAGGGGCAGATCTGGGGGCACTCCATTTAAAGCAGCACCTACCACCCTTGCTATTTTCATTTTTCATTTGCTTAAAGCAACTTCAGCCAGAAGAGAAAGCAGAGAATAAAAATTAAAAGAAGGAGTCATGTTTGGAGGTGAGGGGTTGGAGTAGTAAATCTGAACTAGGCCCGCTGAAGATGGAAGCGGTGGTTCTGCCATCCCAGGAGAGAGTCCACAGCAATCCCTGATGAGAAGGGGACAGGCCCTAGTTTAAGAAGCAGCAGAGAGCTAGGATGTGAGAATCCATAAATGTGGTTTGGCATTTGTAATGCTTTTTTTGCCTAGCATTTGTAACTGCTGACAACATCACAGCAAATCTGAGAGGGAAAGAAACAATCAAACACGTAAATATGCTTTGGGACAAGATGGAAAACCAGCTAAATAATGGAGACTATTAAAGTGTGCTGAAAAGAAGTGTATATTAATTAAAAAAATTTTGCTCTTCTAGTTTCTGGAGGACTGTGGGCTCCTCCTGAAATGCTTTTACCACAAAAGCATTGCTTGACGATTTTTTTTTTCCCTGTGTGTTTGTGTGAGTGACTTTAGAGTTGAGTGCATCAAATACCAGAAAATTCACTGGCCAGGCCTGGAGATGCTGCACTTGCTCAAGGTATAGTCAGATAGACTGGAGGCACTGCAAGATCTGGGACAAAGTGATTTCAAAGTGATTGGTGTCCACACCATGACCTTGCTGATGTAGTGTGCAGGAGTCCATGTTTATGAGATTTACTCCTAGTTTGCATTGATCATGCCGTGACATCTGCTGCTGTCACATCTGCTGCTGTTCCTTAACTCATTCATACATGGACTTGGAGGTGCTGACCAGCAGCAAGGCCTGTCTGCTCCTTCAGGGCAGTGATTGTTGGCAGTCATGAACACGGCACATTCCTTTGGCTAGGAACATGAGGAAGTACTTCTGCAAGGAACTAAAAAACTAAGCAGGACCATACTAAAATATTAAATATACCTGTTAGATCATCTACTTCCTTGCCACATAAGACAGTTGCTTCATTTAGCACAGGCAAAGATACAGGTATTACCTTTCATGATTACCTGATTTCAAACTGGATAGCAAAGTGAGGAATCAGATCAGACCATATCAGGAAAGTAATAAAGAGCTTGAAAATAAAACTGCCAATGACAACCTAATGCATTCCTTTTTCTCTCTCTATCTGTTTTGGAGTCAGACAAGGAGCAGTTTCAATAGTCACCAAGAATTCTGACATTTTGGTTTTGCCTCTTCTCCTTGTCTCCTTAATTTTCTCTTTGTCATGATCCTGGCTTATTTAACAAAATTTATTTGTCTAGTAACTGTACATTTTTGATATTGTCACTGTGCACCCAAGTATTTTCCTTGGATTTACTCATAAAATCCTCAAGGCTGAAAGTGTGGAAAAGAGAAAGGGCACATAATATAACCCTTTTCTTCTCAGCAGCCATTAGTCCAACACAGCTGCCATGGAAGTCCACCTGTCCAAGCTACTTGCTATTACTTAGCAGTGTTTTGGACAAGTGAGAAAGGTTACTTCTGGTTGTTTGTTTGTTTGTTTGGGGTGTTGGGGTGGGGGGTTTTTTTGGTTGGTTGGTTTGTTTGTGGGGTTTTTTGTTTGGTTGGTTTGGTTTTTCTTTCCCAAATTCATAAAAAGTATGGAGGAATTTTTAAGGAGTTTTTTGGTTGGGAATTATGGCCATCACAAGTCAAGATGCTCCTGGAGGGCCTAGATAGTTTCATTGAAACACAAACCTAAAGAATACTGCAAACCAAATCCTGGGATGATTACAAAATATATTACATTTCCTCTGTAATGCAATCAGCCTATGGGCAGTTGGATGCTGTATTTAACAGCAGTCACAGAGGAGCACTTTCTTTTCCTCACACCTCCATATTTTTTCACACCTCACCAACCCACTTTAATCTCAGACTCATAAATGGCTTGGAGATGATTATACTTACTCCTCTGAGTTGTTCTATTTCCAGAAACTAGTGGCAGAATGAGGCTTTCAGGCAAATAAGGTGATCTTTGCCAAGTTAGTTCCTTCTTTGGCCATCATAGTCTCCTCAGAAACATGCCATTTTTGTTGTTCCCTTTTCCTATGGCAGCTGCACATTTATTTCCTTCAGTCCAAGGCACTTTATATTCCTCAGTGGCTTGGACATCAGTTCAGCATCTGTTTCTCTGGTCAGAAAGGATAAAAAAAAATATTATTTAGTAAATGGTTAAGTCTCAGCATATAAAAAGTTGTTTATTCTGTTCCCATGGCCACAGTTTCAGTTGATCTCTTCTGAAAAATGGCTAATGGCACACAGATCAATATCTTAACAAAGATAACAAAAAACTTGTCAGTAACAAGACAGACACTTCAGTATGTTTTCTTTTGCTTTTCTGACAACCACTCAATGAGCCTCTGCACATACTCTCTTGTCAAAGTTTGCATTTTTTCACCCAGATGAGTAAATTAAGGGATAATATCTCTGTCTCCTCACTCCCATTTTGTTTTCATTTCAAATGCTGGGCAAGACTGGACTTACAGCTAATTTGGGTGACCTGAGGTGCAGTTGCCTTTGGCTGCTCCAATTTTACATGTTGGCACTTGGCCCAAGCTTCACAGAATGGTTGAGGCTGGAAGGAACCTCTGTAAGACTTCTGCTGCAACACCCACTTAATCTTCTAACTTGTTGTTGTGCATCTATGTCGGAAGCATTTGCAGCTGAGCTGATCACCCTGTCTACCCTCCTCAGTCACTGGAGAGAAAGTGGCAGTCTCAAGGTGCAGTTTGTTTGCACAAGTACCAGGTTTTGAATGGGATAAGTCATGTACAGAAACATCTGTTGCTCTCAGCTGACTGCAGAGAGAGGCCAATGCCAAAGCAGATGTCTGCACTGGGAACGTCAAACTGGAGCAGATTTGTCCTCTCTCATCTTCGTATTTACCTTTTAAACTATCCTGACATAGCTCTATGAACCTTTTGTGTTCCGCTTACTGCTGAACTGGAACATTTCACCCATGAAGACTGGGTTCAATCTGCATTGCCCCGTCTGAACTAGTTCACATTTTATAAATGTTTTGAAATTCCAGCTAAGTGATGATGGCAAAATTTGGCCATGCATCTTCAGATCTAGTGCTTTCTTACTAGGAGTCCTTAAAGAAATCAAAAAGGCTTCTGGGTATTGTCCATACATATCAGAGAGGACAAATACAGTCCAAGAAATCTCTTGGTGGGCAAAGTGGAAATGGGATACTATCACACTTTAGGTATGTCCATTCCTGCTTACACTCAGGCATACCTTCAGTAATTTACTTGCCTCTTTCATCCAAGTCATTTTTTTCTGACTCTAGAAAGACAGAGTCCAGTGCTTCTTTCTTCTTCACCACCCTTTAAGATTGAGCAATCTGTTTCTATTTGTACTACCTTGAAACAACTTAATTTGCTAAATACGCTGAGCAATATCCCCATCCCAGACATAGCTTGTGCACTTAACCTGAGTAATTGCTTTCTGGCAGCCTTCTCTAAGAATCTGCTATGTCTTTGCCAAAGAGAGAGCATATTTCCTGTTCATGTGAGGAAGTTTCCAGTATTTTAAACTAAAAGTGTCCTACTGGGTTCATACCCTTAGACTGGAGGAGGCAAGATCCTCTTCCTGCCCCCTGGCAGGCTCTCTCTGACTCCCACCTACACGCAGAGCAGATTCAATATGAGAGGCACGTGTCTCGGCCTGTGCAGCGTGAGCTGGGCTTCTGCTGGTTTATGCTGGAGACCCACCTTCAGCAAAGCAAAGCACTCTCCAAGCTTTTTCCACTCTCTTGTGTTGTTGTAGTATCAACTTCATTGTGTTTTGTATGCAAGAATTCAATTTCTGCATTTGTTTAAATGACCAACTTGAACTTTTTTGATAAGAATTTCTTTCAAGTGCCTGAATATCTGTCTGCCCTCAGGTATCAGATCATCATATTTCACAGTGCTGAGCCTCCTTATCTTAGTTCTAGGATTCTTAGAAGCTGCCCCAATTTATTGCCATCTGCTTCTTGGTCAACAACTTTATCGCATTGTTGACTGATTTTCTTGCTTTTTGTTACAGTTTTTCAATTTCCATCTCTTTTCCTCCTTTTTCTTTTTTTTTCATTGACATTTCAGGTTTTATCTAGCCAGTGTTAAGCTGGCTTCTCTCTTAGTTTGACTTGCTTAGAAGGCATCTCTTCTTTCACAGCTTCTCCTTGCACAACTTCCTTCCAGAAGGTAGCAGGAGAGTCTAATTTAAGCATGTGTGGCTTAATGCCTAAGTGCAATTTAGTGGATATTTGTTATATTGTTCTCCTTTGAAGTCAGGCCACCTGAACTATTGCCAGCTTCTGCTTGAAAGTATTTACCAAGCCAGGTGACAGCTGCCAGATGACCGTATGAAAAGCAAAATAAATTAAGAAACTAGAAAGTAGATACAGAAAACAAACAAAAAGAAACAGAGCAACCCCAAATTTTTTTGCTGTGTTTAAGGAGATTCCAAAGTCCTGTCCTTGTTTTGTTCAGCCAGGAGCTGCCAGGACCTGTCTGCAGCTGGCTGGAGTCAGGAGCTGATTCCCTCGACAAGCTGTGTGCTCTGGCACTATCCCCTGAGCTACAACCTGCTGTTTACGGCAAAGCTTTTCCAATGAATTTTTTTGGCACTCTGGTGATTCAGCTGAATATAAACACACTTCTGGAGACATCCTGTATCCCACGGTCACGACACTTCAGTTCTAAGTACAGTCCTAATTTATGACTGCCCAATTTGTGAAACACTGTCTCAGATAGCATTAGCTTGCGATCTGCCACTGTGCTTTGGAGAGTCCAGGCTGGCCACCTGGCCTGCCCTCTGTTAGTATCAGCTTACCAATAGATGGGTTAATTATCTTATGCAAATGTCTCCCTTTTGACAAAGAGGTTAACCAGGACCTGAATTTACGAGAACCTAAGCACATAAATTTTCTATGTTGCAGGCCTCAACAGCTACTTATTTTATGAAGGTTTCAATGAGAACAAGAAATATAGCTTGCAACTAGCTTTAGACAGTGAGCAATTACCATAAGCTGGGGATTGTTACCACTACAGCTTGCAGGGTCCCTTTTTTGCTAACAGGAAGATGACAAGTTTGAAGGGGCTTGTGAATTTGAAAGTGATAAAAGGAGGTGCTCTTCCTTAAAAGGATTAGAGTTTCATCTTAGTGTTATAAAGAAGAACTAAGTCCAATTAAATTACCCAGGTGTGCCAGCCTCAGAAGGAAATTCATGCATATACAACCAGGCAGGGCAGGAATGACTTGTCTTCAGAGAAGTTAAGTACTTGTGGGACCTATAGGAGTACAAGTTACTAAAGTATACCTGATCATAAGAACAACCTACAATATACTCTGGAACCCGCAGCCTTTTTACAGCTTTTCTGCTGTTCATGCAAGTGAAAAATGTGTTTCAAAATTGTTATGATACATCACAACAAATGATAGCAATTCTAGACAGATTAAAACCTTTCTCTGAAACCTTGCAGAACTAAACATTTGCTTCCCCAAAGTTCTTAACTCTCAGAACTTCTCCACCCATAAGCATGCTAAGATTATGAGGATTTTTATTATATAAAAAATAATCACAGCTAGGAACTTGCACAAAAAATAGCAGGAAAAAAATAGAGAGTAACTTTGACAGAAGCTCATCCATATCCAGCTCCATTTCTGTGTTTTCCAGATGGCATCCATATTATCACTTGTTATGGAAGTCATATTGATGATGTCCTAAATCTGTCTTTCAATTGTCTTGCTGTGCTTGATGCTGATGTGGGCTTGTCCTAGTTAGAATTCTTGATATTGTAAGAAGAGTATTCTCTGAGGATTTCCTAGGATCATTTACTTTGGAATAAATCAGTTGTTCTCAATAGACACCCTAGTGGTTTTCCATGTCCCCTCACCAAAAAAGTATGAAGTCTGCACTGAAAGCATATATTTCTGAGAGAGACATTCTTAATTTATGAAGGTGATTTGTTGCTTAGACATTCATTGCTCATTGCCTAGATAGATAAGTGACTATTTTTTTCTTGCTGTTCCTGTAATACTACGCATTCAGGTGTTTTGGAATGCATCTAGCAATATATTTTGATTTCTTTTCCTGAAGAACAAATTTTTTTTGCATTGAGTAATATTTTTGACAGATCAGGGCATTCATAATAATTAAGATAATCCAAAGAAATCCATCTGCTTACTACAGTCACCCTCTTCATGGCTAGCAGTGCAGAAACAATACTGCAGTTAGGGTGAGGTGCATCTCACTTCTAATTCTGGAAAAGTTAGCACTGGCAGGTGCCACGCTCTGTGAGTACGGCCTGTGCCCAAACTAGTAAGGCCTACCAGCACCTAAACTGCCACACAGAGCTCACTACCTTAGTCCATATGGAGACAGTCCGTAAGTGGAAGGGCATCACGGAATCATGCATGTCATCTCTTCTCTATGAAGAAGCACTTCAGTGTTGTTTTTCTGGGGTCCTTACTGCACTGTGCTCCTCAGTGCAGCTGGAGTGTGGTCTAGACACATCTGGGTGAGTTACGTGTAGAAACCTATTTGAACCTGATGGGTTCCTGTCATTCACTTGAGTTCAGAGTCATGAGAAAGTGTCTATGTTGTCTCTGGACTTTGATTCCCAGAGCAATGTAGCTACGTTCTTGTCTGGTACCCGAGCTAGTAAGACATGCATGAAACCAACCTGTACATCCCCGCACCTGCAGAACTCTTCTGTGTCAGACAGTAGAAAGTGGCAAGCAGACTATGGGCCTTCCAGCCACTCCTAGTGGCCTGCTTACCAGAGCTCAGGACATTTTTTAGAAACTGCTTGTCTCTTCACTTATTTAGCTTTCATGAAGCTTCCTGCAGTCTTCTTTCTTCTGCTGCTTCCTGTTAAGCTGTTTTGCTCTTGCTGTTATTCTCCCAGCTTTATCAGTAGTTGTCTCATGTTTTTACATATTTTCATTTTCACAGCTGCTGTTGTGAAACTGAAGCAGCTCTTCAGATGCTGAAACACTGAGTGTTTCTGTCTTTTATGCTGAAACATTGAGTATTTCTTTTACTGGTGGGTTACTGAAGGGGTGTCTATTGGCCCTCTCCATTTCAGCGAGTTTCCACTGACATGCCAGTGTTATGACTACGTTTGGCAGCCAGTGGGGCACGTACATTCACCAGTAATTGTTAGATTTTCCTCAAGTGTCTTTTTGCAGCACACTCTGGAGAGTTTCAAGGCATTTTATGTACTTACATATTATGTAAGTAGAGCTCCGTGAACCAACAGTGTATTCACATGGCAACATCTGACTTAATCATTCACCATTTTGATTAGACTCACAACCAGTCTAAACGTGCCCAAGATTTTAACATCATTGTTATTTTGCATTAAAATTGCTACCTAGGCACTATATGTCATCCCTAAAGACCTCAAGGAACACATGCTGTAGCAAGCTATAACAAGAACCTTCTCCTTTACTATTTTTAAAATAGGTTTTCAATACTGTACGTTTGCTTTTTATTTTTCTGGTGTAGAAACAAACTCTAGCAGTTCTTACACTGAGTGGTTCTCCCTGCGTCAATTCTTCTTCTGTTTCCAACAGCACTGAGGCAGCACTGCCAGATTTCTGTCACAAAAATTCTGGAAGTTGACGACAGTGATTTTTGATGTATAATTTGCTAAAACTGGGCCACCTGCTAATAGTAATTTTAAGGATATTACAAGTTCCCTATTTTACCAGAATATTTGCCAGTTTCTCTCATTAATTTCACACTGTTCAATTCAATTTTCATTACTGGTATGATCTACAGGACTTTTCAGGGCCTTGTTTTCTTCTGTGTTTTGCACAAGGCCATTGCATTCTCCTGATTAAGATGACCTCTTGCTGAGGCCAGCTTGGCTCCCAATAGTTTTTTTCCTCACTGAGACTTGTTTTATGCAATGAGACATCCTCTGAGCATAGAGGTGGTTGGGTAGAGATGAAAATATAATCCTCTCTAGCCACAGAGCTACTTGGGGTTTATCTCTTGGGAATGATGTGCTAAAAAACATTATTATCGTTTCCCAAATCCTCCCTCATTGATTGTATCTTTTTTTGGGAATGCTGTAAGAGGTCATGGTGGGCAAATTCTGGTCTCATAACTCTAGTCTCATAACTCTCATGGGAAAATGTTTTAAGTAACTGGATAATCATTCCTCCCCTGCCACTGCCCAAACTATATACTTTATATATCTCAGTCATAGATCAGCTGCATTGTGCTGAGTTTAGCTGGGACAGAGTTAATTTCCTTCAGAGCAGCCAGTTTGGAGCTGTGTTTTGGATTTGTACAGGAAACAGTGCTGATTACTCAGGGATGTTTTTGTTATCTCTGAGCAGTGATTACACAGAGCCAAGGCCTTTTCTGCCCCTCATCCCACCCCACGAGCGAGGAGTATGAGGGTGCAAAAGGAGTTGGGAGGGGACACCAGGACAGCTAACCCTAACTGACCACAGGAATATCCCACATCATATGGAGTCATGCTCAGCATATAAAGCTGGAGGGACAAGAAGAGGAGGCTGTTTGGAGTGATGGTGCTTGTCATCCCAAGTCACTGTTATATGTGATGGAGACCAGCTTTCCTGGAGATGGCTGAACACCTGTCTGATGATGGGAAGCAGTGAATTAATTCTTTGTATTACTTTGCTTGTGTGCATGGCTTTTGCTTTCCCTAATAAACTGTGTTCATCCCAATCCACACGTTTTCTCTTTTACACTTCTGATTCTCTCTCCCATCCCAGCAGGGGAAAGTGAGCAAGCAGCTAAGTAGGGCTTAGCTGCTGGGTAGGGCTAAACCATGACATAGATGAAGATTCCTAGTTCCCTGATCATCTAGAGAAAAGGGCTAGTAAAACTTTCATAATTTATAGAGTTTATCCTAGTTTAGCATCTCCAGGGGGATGTATTTGTTAAATTCAGCAAAATGTATAAGCCAGCTGTATTGTAAGGCATAAAGGAAATGCTAATTAGGGTGTAAAACTGCAGTTATGATCTAATGCAAATACTGCTTTTTCCGTAGTGATGTTCTACCTGCACAAGTTGTGTGACTAAACTGCATGCAGGCATCAATTTCATCCCCACTCAGGCAAAAGGTTTGTGCGATACGTAAGCGTGGGATTTGATGCAGATTATTTGATTTTAAAAGGAAAACTCAGGAAGGATCTTAGTCTTCAGCACTGTTCTTTGTACCAAAAAGGAAGCTCAGAATTCTGCTTTCTTGAACATACAGAGAATCAGAAAAATTGACAGGTTTTGTCATCAAGCTCCTTCTCACCAAGCACTCCACAAATATCTCTTTTCAAGGTTGTATGGTTGAGTCTGTTTAGACTGTTCTGAGGTCTGCCTACCTCTTTCATCACCTGGACTATCTCTCATCCTTCCAAATGTCACTGGATCAAAACAGTTCTTAGATGCCCATGGTAATTCCTGAGAAACTTCTGAGCATCTGTCATTTTTCTTCCTTTTAGGCAGAGATATTTACCAGGGGTAGAAAGCTGCCTTAATCTCTGCTGCCAGCACAGGTAAAGGAACTTGCGGTTTTCATGCAATTATCTCAAATGAAAAATGAAAAATTCTTCCAATTATTTCAACTTGTTTTCACAAAATCACAGAATATCCTGAGCTGGAAGGGACCCACAAGGACCATCAAGTCCAACTCCTGGCCCTGCACAGAACCATTCCCAAGAGTCACACCATGTGCCTGAGAATGTTGTCCAAATGCTCCTTGAACTCTGTCAGGCTGGTTCTGTGACCACTGCCCTGGGGAGCCTGTTCCAGTGCCCAACCACCCTCTGGGTGAAGAACCTTTTTTCCTAATATTCAGCCTAAACCTCCCCTGACACAGTTTCCCTTTGGTCCTGTCACTGGGCACTTGTAATCATAATAAATTACCAGGTTTCCAACAAGTTAGCCTATTATATAGCAATTATGTCACTTGCTCTATGTTCATTAGAAATTTGCAGCTCAAGGACAAGCTAAATTAATTTCTTGTACTTCATTTTTTTCTTGAATGTCATCCGTACACTTTTTTCTATGTCTGCATATCAGTGCAGCTGACAAAACCAAGCGACCATACCACTACACAAGTCGTAACATTTCTGAAAATAGGAACAGAATAACAACACACTTCCAGAATGATCTGTCATGGGTGAAAACTTAAGCCAGTGCACTTACAACAACGGGAAAAATCAAGACAGTTCTAGAAGAGCAATATATTTTTAGTCGGAAAGGGTACAATGAGAGAAGAAAGCGTCTACTCTTTTTCTATTTTTGGAAAAGAATAAAGCAGTGTATGGTAAAACTGTCTAGAGGAGTTAAATGGGTGGGGAAAATTAAGAAGTCAGAATCAGAATATAAATGGCTGTGACAAGCTCCACAAACTGAAACACTTGCTACCATTTGTGGAGGTCAAGCTCACTTCCCACAAGGGATTAAAAGAATGGTTCCTCAGCCTAATTTACAAACAGGTAAGAAAACCTGGGACCAGGGCAACTCCACTCGCCTTTTGCAATTATATTACCGAAGGAAAATGTACTATATCAAATTTAAAAGTCAGAGTAAAGCATCGTCATTTCAGCAAAGAGGCGAAGATCCAGTTTCACTAAGCTACAGCCTGACAGTTGAAGTGTAACTATTCAATAACATAAGATATCACAGAATATCCTGAGTTGGAAGGCATCCACAAGGATCATCAAAATCCAACTCTTGGCCCTGCACAGGACAGTCCCTGGAAGCACATCATGTATCCAAGAACATTGTCCAAACGCTTCTTGAACTCTGGCAGATATTTCAATATTCTAACAATCCTCTGTTCAGGGGGAGATAGTGCTAGTTGGGATACAACATGATTTCTGCGTCCTGTGACTGGGTCTTCCATGACACCAAACACAAGGTATTACAGCTACACTGCTTCCCTGATGGGATGGATCACATAAACCTAAGCTGAACCTTATACCAAATCTTTATCAGTCTTGCACAAAAATGTTTTGGATTTACAATTAATGATACTCTAAGGTCCTGAAATGTCTATTTACACATACATCCAACTAACAGGAAGTGCAAACCATTATAAAATGCAGACTTATCATCAGTCTCAGCATTTTTAAAAATCTGTCCTACATTCAGTTGCAAAACTCCATCAGATGAAGACTTGAGAGTAAGAAGCTATAGTGCACTTCAAAGATACTGTAGTAGAAAGTTATCAGATTCCCTCCTTCCTGTTGAGGATAAAGATTAGGTACATCATCTTCCTGTTGCTTTTCAGAGTAAATTTTGCATGAGTTCTGGTGTAAACCATGAGCCAATAGCCTCCTCTAGTATTCAGTCACCTGGATTGATTTTTGCATGAACATAAAAAGGCAGCTCAGCATATCAGTCTCATATATCCTAAAGATGGTGTTAAAGTGAAGTAAAACCACAACAGTGTTCTGTAACCCTCCCAGCTAATTATTAAATAACTGTTTCTATAGATTCATTGAAAAATTACACACCGCATCCTTAAAATCTTAAGTACTTCTTCAGACACAGTGTTTTAAATATACTGTCCATCTGTTCTGTGGAATTCACGCAAAGCTGTGGTGGTAACAGAGGTGACTGGAAACAGTGATGGGAGCTCTGATTGTCTCATGCATGAAACGTGAACTCCTGTAGCTGGCTTGTTGAATGGTCCCCTGCAGCCTGATGTGTTTCACCTCATGCATTCCTTCACCTGCCTTAGAATCCTGCTTAACAAATTGGCTCATCAGTTGGGATTGAAAAGCAGAAGAGATGTTGCCTGCTCAGAGCAGTTTCTCTAAAGGACGCACAGTTCACCAAAAGATTTGCATTGTAATTCCTCCTCCAACATGTGACTAGGCACAGGTGACATACTGTAATATGACATTACAAAAAGGGACACATCTCCCAAATAGGATCTGGTCCTGTGAGAAAGGAAGATTTTACTTGACATACTTCTAATTTATAGCAGTGTGACGTGGAAGTTCGGTGGGAAGAGACAGTTACCACATGAAAATAAAGGCATAATAAGGTAAACTATTAAGCTTCCTAGTATTAAATCTTACTTAAAAACCAAGTTTAAATCTACTTCTAGAGCAAGCCTTCATGCCTTCTCCCTGCCCAGTGCTCCCTCCCCCAGCTGAAATCAAATACTAAGCCTTGCTACTGTAAACTGGTAAAACAAAAATAGAAATGAGGCTTGTGATGAGGGTAAAAAGGAAAAAATTTGTAGTGTTAAAGCCTTTTATGACTGAGGCAGCACAGATGTTATACATTTGCCCCAGCCCTTGTATCCTGTTTTGAAAACCAGCAACAGATTTCTGATTCACCAGTCACAAAGGGTGTATTTTCATTGCCTGAGGCTTTCCACTGCCCGGGAGTGTAGTTCTTCCCTTACTTCTTGACACCTCCAAAGGAATGGATCAGTGAATTGATCAGGGTTGAAGCTCCTAGCAAAACAGAAACACGACTGTTTTTAACTAATTCCCTGATTTGTTTCACCACGCTGCTCCACAGACAGCACAGCTGAGGGTGTGGTGTGAGCGGAAATGGACTTGTACGAGGAAGTTGGGAAGCAGGAAACCTTTCAGACAACGCTGCCATTAAAGCCCACGTTTCATGATACTCAGCTTGTCACGAGGCAGCTGCTAAGATCCGGAATCCTTCTCACTGCAAAAATATCACTATTTCTTTTGTGATGGGGTGCTGAAATAGGTGGCTGCCACACTCCTCTCACCACAAAGGGCACAGGTGACCTTTGCAGCACACATGCTCTTGTTGTGCTGCAAAGCCTGGAACTTCCCCTCTGAACAGTGATTGCAGGGGTAGCACAAGTATGCTTGAATACATACGAGTTAAGTGATCACTACAGTTACACTGTATAAAGAACACTTGAAGTCTTAGTATATAAAAATTTTGTTTAAAAGCCCAATTACAGTTATCCCAATTACTAATTACTACTGGACCGACCATTGGAGTGTCTACTGACTGTGCAAACCATTACTTAACATACAGGACAACAAATTATGGCTCAAAACATTGTTTGGCTATATCACCTAAAGGGTAAAAAGAGAGAACTGCTGCTAATCTAAAGTAGAAAACACAGGCAACATCAAGAGGAGACTGAGGAACCAGTAAAGTTTTAGAGAGTTTTTTCTTTGAATTTGATTAAGTTAAGGCTTTGTAAGAAAGGACCTGGAGCAGAGACCCTCTGAGCTCATGTTCATGCTGAGCATCCTGCCTGCAGGTGCACTGAGGCTACCATTTCCTTGCCGTTCTGCATCTCAACCCTAAGGTAGGATGCAGCCTACCTGGATAAAAAATGCTAGTGTTTCTTAATACACCATAACTTATAAGAATTTCGATGTTATTTTTTACTAACCACTACATTTTTATATATTTCTTCACATTATGTTAGTACATTAAATATATTTTAACTTTATTAGGGCATTTCTGAGGCCTTCTTCTTCCTACCACTCCTTCTGATCCACTACTGGCTGCTCCTTTCATTGTGCCAGTATATTTCTTAATGGAGAAAAGGAATAAAAAATTTTGGCAACGTGGATTACAACCCAATAATTGTTGATTAGCTCAAGGGGGACAAAGCCCAACAGTGAAGGATAGAACAACTGCAGCAATGCAGGGATTGCTACAGGAATTGGCCAATAATACCATTTCCCACTGATTTGGCTAGTTTCTTTCCTGAAGGAATCTCACAGCCAGGCTGTTGTCCTTGCAGTCCTATAAAACCACCTGAATAGACAAAAGCATTTTAAGCTACTCAGCAAAGGTTTGACATGGAACTGGGACAAACTGGTTTCCCACTGCACTCCGATGTGCCTGCTCAGGATGTGTGTACAGAATATCCACCAGCAATGGTTTCTCCAGCTGTGCAAAAGTAGGGATTCAGTCAGGGAGGAACACGCGGGCTCTTATTTGGATGAATAATCATCCTACAAACAGTATAGTCCTAATCTGCACCAGGGGAAGTTTATGTTGGACATTAGGAGGAATTTCTTCACAAGAAAGGGTGATTAGATATTGAAATGGGCAGCTCAGGGAGGTGGTGGAGTCACCGTCCTGGAGGCATTTAAGGAAAGGTTGGACGTGGCACTTAGTGCCATGGGCTATGGACATGGTGGTGTTGGGTGAGAGCTTGGACTCGGTGATCTCACAAGTCTCTTCCAACCTAAGTCATTCTGTAATCAATCAGTAACTGCCAGTTACTGATCCCGGGTGATTATGGGGACGTTTCGGAAGACAAGTGTTATTCCTGTGACAGGGGGATGCTGAAGCAGTAGGGCTGGATCGGCGGTGCCTCTCCCGCCGGCTCCCTCACGCCTCCGACCGCCCCCGCGCCGGGAGGTGCCGAGCGCCCGCCCCTCGGCCGCTCACAGGGCGGCCGCCACGCGCATGCGCGGCGCGGGGAAGCCTCGCGAGAGGAGGGGGCGGGAGGTGGCGGTGGCTCCGTGTGGCGCCGGCGGTGCCGCCCCTCTGCCCCCCGTGCCCCCCGTGCCCCCACACCGGGCCATGGCGGCGCCGCCGGCCTCGCCCGGCCCCCGCGGCCGCTTCGAGCAGGAGCAGGACCGCGCTGTCCGCGCCCTGGTGCGCTGCGTGACCGGCGTGCCCGAGGAGGAGCTGGGCGGAGAGCGCTTCCAGGCGGCGCTCAATTTCGCCTGGTCCAACTTCAGGTCAGCGGGAGCATGGAGGGTCCCGGTGCCTGCCGCGGGGGTGTGGGACGGGGCCGCGTCCCGCCGTGCCCTCCGTGCGCCGTGTCCGGGGAAGCGCCGGGGGCCGTGTACGAGTCTCTGCCACAGGGTCAGTGACTGCTACTCCGTCACGTTTGAATCTTGGTGTTTCAGGGATTTTCTCCTGCTTTGTAAGAAGGTGCCTTCAGCGTGTTCGTTTAGCCGCAAACTTTGTTGGAGGAAGATACATTATGGTTATGTGTAAAGTGCAAGTGAGGAGGACTCTGCCAAATTGAGATAAACCTTCTGGCCAAGAGTGCTGTGCTGCTTATGTGAAAGGTTATCAGTCTGCATGAAGAGAATGTATTTGGCGTTATTTGGGCTTGTCAGAAACGTGGTCTTTATTAATTTGTAGTGCATCGTATCCATAGGCCTTTAATTCTATTATACTGCCACCTAAAATGCCCTTACTCAAGTTTTACACCCAGTTTTCACAGTTATTGCTCCAGTGTATTCTGCCAGCTCGAGTTGGACTCGATGATCCTTGTGGGTGCTTTCCAACTAAAGATATTCTGTGAAAGCTGTGAAACTTACATGATGTATTTCCAATTACCCGTACTGTCACTAACTGCTGCCTCTTTGAAATCTTCTGCATAAGTTGATACAGCTAGTGCCTAATCCATATAAAATCAATACTTTGCCTTTTTCATGCTGATTAAATACGTTTTTGGGGGAGCGGTAGCATAACTGCATTGCATCTGTGAATCCTAACTGCTTAAAGGCTCAAATAAAATTATTTTAATATGCAAATCTCACCCTCAGTTTTGGTCACCTAGTTGCTTGTGTAGCTGTGTGCTCTTTTAGATTGGGGAATTGTTGGGGTTTTGTTTGGTTTTTTTACATGTCAGGAAAACGGGGTGATACAGAGTGGAGAAGAAACTTTTGTCAGGCAGGGTTGGGAAGAGGAAGGGTTTTTCTCATGCCAGGATTGTTGCCCAAGGAATGTGCATGGAACATCAGCCTGAGATTATCTAGTATTACATTTGCAAACAGTGAGACCTTAGGTTGTAGCAGAAACTCTCTTTAGTTTCAAGTTCGTGAAACTTGTGATTTGTATTGTTAGATTTGATGATATTTCTGTGCTGTAGTTCTCAGATCCATCTAATTTAGTTCCATGCAGCACTCTAGTCCTCTTCTATTCATGATGTTCCCAACTTGCCTAAAAAAATTGATTTTTTTTTGCATGTGTGTTAGTCATTAATTAAAGCTTTAAGTAATAGACTAAAGAATTTTCACTAATAATTTCCCCTGCAGCTTCATTTTTCTTTTCAGTACAGATTCTTGGCTTGGTTTTTTTATTGTCTTTTCAGTGTGATGTTCTAAATCTTCCAGTTCTTATACTTACCACCATTTTGAATTAATGATTTCCTATGTAAGCTGGTATGCTATAATAAATTAGATAAATTGTATTTTCTTAAACCTAAATGCCACCTATGCAGTCAGTGCTATATTTGATCGTGCTCTTATTCCAAATCCTTATACGCAGCTGAAATCAGACTAATGTGTCTGTAGTTAACGAAGTTTTTTTTTTCTTTTCTTTAACATGGGCCTGTCTTCATTCTTCAGTGTTACTTACTAAAAATCCTTGCTATCTGCCCTACAGTTTCACTTTATAGTTCATTACTTTGGCACTGAGGTGATTTCATACTGTCTTTTGAATTTCAGTCTGTTTAGCTTAACTGTTGCTCATGATTCAGACTCAGCAGTTTTCGTTTCTGTCTATGGTCATGAAAATTTTACCACTTTCTGTCACCTGTTGCTGGAAACATTAATTTGGTTTTCAGGGCCTGCATATAGAGTGTTTTGACCTTGTGCTCAGTGTTGTCATATCTTATTCCCTGTTTTTTAAACTTTGTATGTGAAGAACCTGTTCATAGCCTAATTTAATCTCCAAAGTCTATCTTATCTTTCATGAGTTCTTGTTTTGTCCCTATACATATATAGACACCTTTGTTGGTATATCTGTCTTTATTTTTGATTAAGCTCTCTTTTCTCTTAGACACTCTCCCTTATCCTTTATAAAAAGGAGCTTCTTTTGGGTTTAGAGGCCTTCCCATGTGGGTGTTTGTTTTGCCTGTGCCTGTGAAGTAGGTCCCAGATAATTTTGTGCATTTGACACCAATGCCTTTGATAACACAGTTCTTGATCTCCTTGCTCTATTTGACTTAGCAGACAGCATACTTTAAGTGCTTAGTTTGCTGGTACAGCAGTAATTTTCCATTCAGCTTCGAATGGTTACATGTAACCTGCATTCAGTTTTTCTATCTTTCAGGGCAATTAAATTTAATCCTTCTTGACCTAAGAGACACTGAGATTGAATTTTGTTGATGCTTAATGCTGTTGCTGAATTAAATGTGCATTATTAAACTGGTAATGTTGTCTTCATATATGTAAATCAGCTTTATTTTCTTCCTTAGTTAAGCTTCCTTTTAAACATATTCTAATGCAGATTTCTTACACAGATTTCACCGTTTTCTTGATGTGAACAGTCATAAAGTAGAGAGAACAATAGAAGGGTAAGTTTTATGTCTATATATTAATAATGCATTGGTTGTATATATATTTTTTAAAAAGCATTCTTGATACTATTTATATTATTAGAATACATGAAAAATTGGTAATTCATTCTGACCTTGGAAAAGCTGCAAGCTGGAAAAGACTAACAGAAAAATTTCTGAACTTGCCACTCCCAAGTACTGAAGAAACAAAGGTATGTATGTTGCAATTTCCTTGTTCTTTTTTACCATCCCTCTTGCATTTATACTGACAATGGGGGCTTCAGTTGTAACGTGTTGGAAATTTCAAGTGACTTAGTAGTGGGCTTTGGAGTTGCTGTTCAGGTCATGGATTTACAGAAATGAAAATGCATTTATTATCTTCTCAGGGTTTCAGCACATGGAGTTTCATGACTTTAAGTACACAATCTCAGTGCAGAGCAGGTGTTATAGGGTCAGCATTGTACAAATGCTGTAGCTGGAGTCTAGGTGAATCTGGATTCCTGTCTGTTCTAAAACAACAATGAACTGAGCATTTCTTACTCTTTGCCTGGTTTTTTTACCTTAAGTAATCCATCTGGATGTTTTGGTTTTAGGGTTTCCAGTTGGAGTGCTCCTGTTCTTTAGAATCCCTATTGAGACTATGGTGTGTTTCACCATTGATACACTTTGTATCACATCAGTTTAGGATATGGAGTGGATGAATATGGCAAAAGTTGTCTCACTTAGTTTTTTTCCAGTGTGGCAATGTAATAGTGAATTGGATCTTAGAAAGTTCCTGCTGTTGGGAAATTTAAGCTTATGATTTAAGAGGTGGTGCTCCATACAGTGGTGTTCTTTAATAGAGCTGTGTGTTCTCAGTTGCAGTCTGATTTTACATCTCATTGAACTGACATTTACCTTTCTTTACGTATTCTAGGTTCCTTTTAATTTGTGGGGAAAACCCAGGAGCCTTTAATAGCTTACACATATCTTAAGTTACTGTACTGTAGTCTCTGTATTTTTGAAAATGTAGTGCTTGTTTTGAGACTTGAATGAAATTAAAACCAACCAAAACAAACACCCAAGCAAGCACGTAATACTTGAATGTTGCAAGTGTCCTAAGATTTTTTAAATTTCCTTTTCTTTTTAAAAAATGCAACTGGGGTGTGGCTGGAGGTAGATTAATCTCATATTTGGGAAGTTAAATGGCATTTAGTTTTTAGCAGTGACACATAACTGGGAGGATTAAATATTTATCAGTTTCTATAACTGGTAAGTGAAACACCAGCTCACACATGTGACCTACTGGTTTTCTTTGACAAACTCTGATAAAATCAGAAATGTTCAGTAGGAACATATTATAATCCTTGTATAGTAGGTGAGTATCATGCTGCTTTATCAGAATTTTGCATTATTTTTTCTAAAATACAAGTGCAACTCATTCCAAAACAGCTTAGTAAGTATGTTTATGAATGTGTGAAAGTGTATAAGGATTTAGATAGCAAAATCTGTATGTGTCTAGATGTGAAACGGTTGGCTGAAGATCTTTGTAAAAGTACAATGAGGCCAAAGGAAAATCTTATAATAGTAAGAAATGGTTGTACGTTGGTAAACAAATTTTAGGGAATAGACAATAATACAAATCTCTGGACCATATCAGTGTTGGCATGGTATTCTTACCTGGTTGAAGGCCTCTTTCACAACTGCAATGTTAAAGATTCATCCTTAACTATTTGTGTAGATTTTCAGATGTGAGAAGATAATATGAACGTGATATTAAAATGTAGTGATTTTAGCTAACTATTTAGCCTCTGTTTGAAATAACTGGCCATGTGAAAAGGGAACCTAAGACTTGGTTTCCTGCAGGCTCATTACCTGTGTCCTTCCAGTTCATCCATGTTTATGTGGTTTTCCATTATCCCTTGTCCTGAGGTGACTTCTTACTTTCACAGTACTTGCATCTTTTCCATATTCTCCGATTATCAGCTCAGTAAGAGGCAGAATATGCTGTGGCTGCTTTTGAAGGATTTGTATCTTGATGGGCTAATTAATAGGCAGAGGAAAATGGATAACATTCAATATCATGGTGCAGATGTTATTTTTGTAATTCAGGACTGGGGAATGGGAACTAACGGGGAGCATTCCTGCAGATAATAGGCTGACTTTGTTACTAAGCAAAATCTTTTAGACCACTTACAGACTTGCTTTTTTTCTAATGTGTTTTAAAGACGGATACACACTATTCCATACTGTCTCTTCTGTTGTGTTTGTCTGATTCTCCATCCAACACCACCTATGTGGAAAAACCAAGAGTCAAAGAAGTGGGTAAGTTTCCAAGATGTTTATATGGCTAATGAAAGATACAATCCGCACTCCAATCTGATAAGAAGGACATTTTTCCTCTTCATTTTATTATCTCCTTCACGTCACATTGCTTTCTTGGTTGTCTTTATAATTTATACATTTAAAATAGCTTGCAAGTCTTTCCTACCCCTGTTTATGTTGCATCACGTAATTACGTTTTCCAGCCAACCTTGGGAACTCTCTTTGACTTGTACCGCTACCACAAACAAACATTCTCTACCTGTTCAGCAGTGCTTACATGCTCAAAGACAGACAGTGGATTTCTATCCTGAGTCTCTGTCTTGCACCTCAATATTAGATCTCTTGAAACAGTTTTGGTGATGTAAATTCCTGTGTTTCCTACATAATCAAGGAAAGGGAGATACATTTGAAGGTTTCCAGAGGGAGATCCCAGCTGCCTGCTTTCTAAAGTAGGACTTTTTCACTCAGTGCCTGAAAATGAGGCTTGTGCTTAAGTTTGAGTGGATACCATCCCCCATTTGTTTACAGTGTTGTATCATAGACTGAAAGAAGAATATTTCAGACTAACCTAAAGAAAATCTTGCATCTTAAGATTCCTTTTTGAATGATCTCTGCACATTCCCTCGGCGGTGTTTTGAATGCACTTTCAGCCCATTCCAGGAATGTGAATATGAAGAGGTTATCTCAAACAACACTAATTACAGTTGAGTAAGCTTCACGTTTAAGATATCCTATGTTGTAAGTGTGATTGTTACTTTAAAAGTATCACACATGGCATCATGATGTGTGGTGTCTTTTTTGGAGAGTAAGACAGTTCTTGGTTTATGTTGTTTACAGTCTGGGATCCTTGTGCAAATGTAAATTATAAATTTAGAATGTTTCCATTGAGCTAAATGGGACTTAGTAGTTACAATAAGTGGTATGTTGCATTCTTGCATGTTTTTCCAGCATTAAAGTGTAGGGCAGTGTAACATAATATGGATAAATGTGCTGATGGCACACTGCGTTGCATATTTTGAGTGTATGAACAATAAAGTTGAGAATTAATAAGGGATATACATGGTTGATATGTCACAATTTACGTCATGTTGAAAGTGCATAACCTTGTTAACGGAACAGTGGTGTAACCTTAAGTGGAAGGGAATGTCTTTTGTTTTAGCTGTAGAGTATCAAGATAATTTTAACTTTGGAAGTGTTTTAGAGGAAAAGAAAGTCAGAATTATGTGATACTTACTATTTTTATATTTATACTTCTCTTAGAAAAGGAAGAAGAATTTGATTGGGGAAAGTATTTGATGGAAGGAGAAGAAATTTACTTTGGCCCAGGCATAGATACACCAGTAAGTAATTTTTTAAGGTAAAAACCCCAACTGTATAAACTGTTTTGAATAGTGTTAGAGACCTGATTGAGTTGTCCTAGTTTGTATGCTCTGCATGTTGATTCTTGAAAGATTCCCCAATACTCTGCTGAATACCATGAAATAACACACAGCCTCAAGCAGAGTAACAGTAATACAAATATTTTTGTTTTTCACAATGTTTTGACTTAGTCGTGCAGTTAGACTGTCTGCTTCTGCTGACCCCTGCTTCCAGCTAATCAGAACTTGCTGCCGTTCTGTGAGCTTTTCCAGATCTCTCATTTGCCTGGTTATTAATGTTGTATATAATTTAAATCATTCTCTTAGACAGTTATGTTAGTCCTAGTGTCCTGACTTTACTTCATAGTGTAAGAAAGAACAGAATAGTTAATGCTTGGCTTGAATAGGAGCTGAATATAGATCTGTCTGCTCTGTTGTACTGAAATGTCCTGGGGTTTGTTGCACTTCGTAGGATTGGTCTGGAGAAAGTGAAGAGGAAGAGGACACCCAGCCCTTGAGCAGGGAGGACTCGGGTATTCAAGTAGACAGGACACCTTTAGAAGACCAAGATCCAAATAAGAAGACAGTACCTAATGCTTCCTGGAAAGGTTAGAATAAGCTGTAATTCTTCTGCTATACATAGTAAAATTTAATAAGGTAATGCAGGTTTTTTTATTATTCTTTGGTGAGGTATTGTGTTACAGATCTATAATTGTAGTATAAGATGCACGTTACTCTTCATTACTGATGGGTTTTTTTTTTTTACAGTAAAGAAACAATATGGAAAGTTTGATCTGATTTCTGTTACTGCTAATGGAGAAGAATTCTGTTCATTCCTGTGGAAATTTACATGGATATTCCAATATAGAAATGAAAAATTACACAGTAAATGCAGCATGCAGTTGTATGGATATAATGTAAATTTTTATTATTGAGTATTAGAATGCTGAAACAAGATTCAGTTTCCAGCTCAGTTCTGGGTATGAAATGTTTCTGAAAAAAATAGGTGTACATATAGTTAAAACATTAGTGGCTTTCTCTTGAATAGCTTCAGGGAGTATTAAATGTAGCTGTATTCTTTTTCATAAAATATTCTAGGGTACAGTTTGCCTGGTACATGAAAACTGCATAGTATATATTATGTAAGTAGTAGCTACCTAACTGGGATTAGGTAAAGTTCTCTTGACAATCACATTTAAGAAAAAAAATGTTTTAGGTAATTACTAAATGTCTAGTAAAAAGGAATGTAGTGATAAAATTGAGGACATTTGGCAGTTTATTTTTTAAGTCAGCTTGTTTTTGTATATAGCATTTGAGAATTGCCTGAGACAGAAGCACATTTTTTGAGAAAAAATTGGAAACCATGTAAATCTCTGAGCTTATAGAATCATAGTATATCCTGAGCTGGAAGGGACCCACAAGGATTATCAAAGTCCAGCTCCTGGTCCTTCACAGCACCATCCCCAAGAGTCACACCATGTGCCTGAGAGTGTTGTCCAAACGTTTCTTGAACTCTGTCAGGCTGGTGCTGTGACCACTGCCCTGGGGAGCCTGTTCCAGTGCCCAGCCACCCTCTGGGTGAAGAACATTTTTCTAACACCCAACCTAAACCTCTCCTGACACCGCTTCAGGCCATTCCCTGGGCCCTGTCACTGGTCACCAGAGAGAAGAGATCAGTGTCTGCTCCTGTGCTTCTCCTCGGTGAGGAAGCTGTGGACCATGATGAGGTTTCCCGTCAGTGTTCTCTTCTCCGGGCTGAACAGACCAAGTGACCACAGCTGCTCCTCCATATGGCTTCCCCTCTAGGGCCATCATCATCTTTGTAGCCCTCCTTTGGACACTCTCTCATAGCTTTATAACTTTCTTATATTGTGGCACTCAAAACTGCTCACAGTACCCAGGTGAGGCCTCACCAGTGCTGAGCAGAGCTTATTTTTTAGGACTTTTGCAACATTTGGGAAATGTGGCATTTCCATGTAAATTAATTCGTGCACAGTGGTATCAAATTCCCTGTGTAGTAAAGTGGAAATGGTTGTAAATGGTAATTAGTTTGAAAAGATCTGTGATTCTGCAGCTGAGTGAACAGGCTTATTAATAACTTCTTCCTGTGTTTTATAAGCATTTCCTGCATAAATAAAAACACCTTGCCAACTGTCACGTGTTTTCACAGTCGGTGAGCCTGATGCCCGCAGCTGGCTGGAGCAGCACGTAGTTCCTCAGTACTGGACAGGAAGAGCTCCTCGCTTTTCACATAGTTTGCACTTGCATTCCAACCTGGCTGCAGTCTGGTAAGAAAACAATATCACTTACATATTCCTTCCTGGCATACAACGCTAAAAATTGACTTTTTAAGCCTCTTTACTGTTGGAAGCATAAAGATAGTATAGCTATTACAATTCACTTAAAAACAGAATTAAAGGGGTATGAGTTAATAAGATGAATGAATGAGCTGCTTTTTCTATTCATAGATTCTTATCCTTTTGTTGAATTTTTATTAAATTTCTCATGTCAGAGAGAGGGGTTTCATTTTTTCAAGAAGCAAATCTTACTGTTGAATTTTGTTTGGCTTCACCCTTTATGAAGGTCTCTGAGGACCTAATATAGATGGGTTGTAAGTGGTCCTGGAAGTGAAGAGTCCCCTAATGTTTAACTTTTTAAAATGTTTTTGGTGCCTCCTTTACAAAGTTAGTCTTAAACATAGATTTTGTGTGGGGAAGGAACATAAAACAGTATATTGCCATGATCTGCCATGGCCTTGGAAAGAAAATGAGAATTAAAAATAAAAAGAAGTCTAATTCTTTCCTGCCCCAAATTTTGATGTATCGGTAATGAAGTTCATTAGATTTGCCCTTGGTTTTCTTAATTTAATGAATTTCTTAATCAAGGAGTTATTTTAGTATAAGGTGATTGTCTAGCCAGTTATGACAATTTGCAGTGAATATTAGAAAATGGGTTATGTGAATAGAGCAACGCTGCTTCTGCTGCAGATGTATGTTTTATATATATGTATGATATATATCTAGTATTACTTAACTTGGACTTTTTGATTTTGAGTGTGATTGCTTAACTTTTGCCACTGATGATATTAATGAGTAAAAATACTAAAAATGTAAATAGTCATTCTATACTTTGCGAAAATATGAAAAGGTACTGAGGAAGGTTTACAAAGAATTGCATAAGAGAAAGTTCTTAGGTGGCTATGAAAGTTTCCACTTCTTAAGTGAACTTCTGAGCTAAAGAGTGAATTTTCTTACATGGGTTAGAGAATTTGATATTTTATGTTTTAGCTTAGTATTTTTTCCAGAAAGTAATGGTAAGTTTTCACAGCACTAAATGAAAAATAATGGAATAATTAAACCCCCACCTGCAAAAGTAGTGGAAATTCAGTACTTCATGAATTTGCTACTTAATTTCATGTCTTGCTATGTAAGACTAGATGATATTTGAATGTTTTACACAGTATCTTGCTTAACAATATGAAAACAAACTGTGCTTTTGTTTATATACTTAAAATGTCCCCATGAGCATTGAATCTGCTCAGATATGAGCAGAACAAAACTGAACCTAAGGATTATTGCTTCATTCTCACTTTCAGGTGATTCAGCTGTTATTTCAGCCATTAAATTGTTTTCTTTTCCTTTTTTCCTAAGGGACCACCATTTGTACACCAGTGATCCTTTGTACGTGCCAGAGGAGAGAACACTGGTAACGGAAACTCAGGTTATACGGGAAACCCTTTGGTAAGAGCAGCATCACAAAGCTTGCATTTTAACTTTCAGTATTTCTCTCAAGGAAATGAGAGATTTGTCTTTGAAGATGTCTGAAGAAGCAATTATTACTGAGCTTTCAATTTACATTGTTTCTGACAGTAAAGATGCTGCATATGTGTGTTAAACATTCACATTTGAGGCACTGGAACAGGTTGCCCAGAGAAGTTACAGATGCCCCATCCCTGGCAGTGTTCAAGGTCAGGTTGGATGGAACTCTGAGCAACCTGGTCTGGTGAGAGGGGGGTCACTTCATAGCCCGAAGGTTGGAACTAGATGATCTTTAAGGTCCCTTCCATTCTGTGATTCACGAAGAAAAAAGTAGCTTACTACTTCTTCTTTGCATTGATTATTCAAGTCTTAATTGTTAAAAAGGAACCATTTTGTTCTTACCTTGTCCCTATAGATTTTTAAAACAGTGTCCAGTTTTGGAAAGTAGGCTGAGTCATCCTATAGCTGGAAATTACCTCAACTGGAAAGAAACTTAAGGAAATATTTATTTCATGCCAGTGTTCAGTTGTTCTTGTTCTAGCAACAAGTTACAGTACCAATAGCATCGTACTTGGTCTGTGGTCTCCTGTTATTCAAAGAAAATAAACTTTTAGGCAAGGGAGAGCTAGTTCTTTTATTAATTATATATAAGTCCATTAAGGGGGAAAATTACTCTTTTTGTTTCTTTTCAAGGCTACTTTCAGGAGTGAAAAAGCTTTTTATATTTCAGCTGAATGATGGAAAAGTGACTGTGCGGAATGATATTATTGTAACTCATTTAACCCATGTAAGTTGTTTCTGAATCTCAGATGAATATATCTCATTAGAAAGATGTAATTCGTGGGAATAGGAAATTAAACTGCTTGTGGAAAAATCATATTTCTACACTCGTGTTTTGTCTAAATAAGAGCATCTGGCTTAATAAAACTGAATGGGCTGTTGCTGTATCTGAGAATGTGATGAAGCAATAGCAATTGCAGAATTTTATAATATTTTAATTAATGAAAATAATATTGTAATTCAGTTTTTAGGCTTTATGAAATACTATTTTTGTTAGATGATTTTAAAAGGTTTTTGTTTTTTTTTTTTTAGAATTGCCTGAGATCTGTATTGGAGCAGATAGCAGCATATGGTCAAGTTGTGTTTAGACTACAGAAGTTTATTGATGAAGTGATGGGACACAGTCCAGAAAGCATAATGCATGGAACAGTTTCCACTCCAAAGAAGACTACTGAAGCCCCATTCAGAACCTACCAAGCTTTTATGTGGGCTTTGTATAAATATTTCATTAACTTTAAAGAAGAACTTACTGAAATTGAAAAATGCATCATCAACAAAGGTACGGTGCAAGGGAAGTTCAACAAGAGGGGGACACACAAATAATTAACACTGACAAAATTTGCTCTTCCATGGGACGTTATTTTATGCAGCTTTGTTTTTTTTTATTTCCAGATAAAACAGTCACACTTTCAATAGTAATAGATAAGTTGTCTCCCAGACTGGCACAGCTGAAGGTGCTTCACAAGGTTTTCAGCACAGGAGTAGCAGAAGTGCCACCTGACACTAGAAATGTTGTACGAGCATCTCATCTGCTTAATACCCTCTACAAAGCTATTCTTGAATATGACAGTGTTGGAGAGGCATCTGAGCAAACGGTAGGGGAAATAATTCCTTCCTTAATAAAACAGCACAGTAGAAGATTTAGTAACTAATGCATTACTGGTTTTCGACATGAATTCACTCAACCTGGACAAAAACGGATTTATAAGAGGGTGAGGAGCAGTGTTTATTGAGGACCAAGGGGAAGCGCTGTGGAAAATCAGAAGCCAGGAAGCTGTTTTGAAAGAAGGAACTTTGGAATAGCTTTCCCTCCGATTTCTACAACTGCATAATTCAGTTAATGCTGAAATGTGGGGGTTTCGATTTTTACAGTAACTTGATTATACTATTGAAAATATAATTGATGTCTTTATGTCCTTTTGTTTTCCTGATTTCTGTGTTATGAAACCACAGAGTGTTTTATGACTATCCCTTACTGTTTCAGAGGCGTTAGAGTGAAAAAGTGCTGTTTGGATTTGTGATGACAGGAGTAACAAGGAGAAGCATGAACAATACAGGCTTCCATTAAAAAAAAGAGCTGTAATTTTTAGATTAACATTTTACCTTTAAAATCCTTAAGTGGAGTTATGTATATGTTACAAACTGTGATTGCACAATTAAGAGATTAGACTCCACCTATTGCTTTCAATGCTTGGTATAAAAACATTCAGCCAGTTTTTTTCTTTTTTCCTTTAAAAGGTATCCCTTTTGTTCTCTCTCTGGGTTGAAACTGTGAGGCCATACTTACAAACGGTGGATGAGTGGATAGTCCATGGTAATTTGTTTGATCCTGCAAAGGAATTTATTATTCAGAGGTAGGCATGCTTGCTACTAGACACACATAACACTGTGCAAGTAAACCCGTTGTAGAACCTAGGGTAAAGGGTAACAGTAAAAGTAGGTTTTCACATTTGTTATTTTGCTTACGAAACAATTTCTTAATCATATACTTCTATAATTTGTCTCAGACTTCCCATTAGGGAAATTACGTAGATATGGATCTCTACCACATACTGTTCTAGAGTAGAAATCACTTATTTTGTTTTTTTTCCATCTATAGTAAATAATGAGCAGACTCACTCTAAGTGTACTGACTTTTTTTAAAAGAATTACCCATTTTTCAAACCAAAGACATTTGCAAAAATAACAAAATTTAGTTTTAAAATCTTCTACTAATCTTTAGTTGTTATGACTCAAATGCTATTTAGAGTTAGAATACTCATTGCTTCTGACTTGTAGTAAAGTTAATATGGTGTCTTGAATTACATGCATATACCCTAAACATAACTTGAGCTGTTAAGTTTTGTTCTGTTGCTATGCTACATTTTGTTGGTCCCTTTTTTTGACAGCTTGGAGAGGAAAGTGAA
Source organism: Gymnorhina tibicen (assembly GCA_013399875.1). Taxonomy (NCBI): domain Eukaryota; kingdom Metazoa; phylum Chordata; class Aves; order Passeriformes; family Artamidae; genus Gymnorhina; species Gymnorhina tibicen. Next base: position 1,067,083 of record VXAZ01000782.1, on the reverse strand, counting down.
TATAGAAATTAAAGTTCTGGCTTGTAATTACAAATCCATTTTCCCCTATCTGCCAAACTTAATTGAACCCCTGTCTGTTAACACCTGCTGAGGTGAGCATGAAGTAAGACAACAGCCCTAGTAGTATTATTGTAATAAATCCTTAGTAGCAGAGATCCTTAGTATCCTTATTATGTCCTTTTTTTGTGGTTCTATAGTTGTGTTTTCAGTGCCACCAACAGGGTTGATCTCAACTTCTATTTATATTTATGCTTCATTTTAATTACCTAATTTTAATGATCTAATTTAGATTTTTCCATCTGTCTTCAAAGACCAAACTGTGTATCTGATGTAAACAACAAAAAAATCCAAAGTGAGCTGCAAATTGAGTTTTACCTACTCTAGAATTTTTCAGCTTTCCTAGTAGTAGTTACTTCATTTCGGGGTTTTAAATAACTCTGCAAGTCAGTTACTCATCATTTTGACACTAAGAGTGCATGCCACTGTGAACAGTTAACATCCTGGACAAATTTAATTATAGTTGCTCTATTTGACTTGCTGTTGGGGTTTATTTGGTTGTACAATTGTTTTATCTCCCATGAGCTGATTGTTTATCCTTTTCGGAGTGTCTAGATAGTTTGCAAATATGGATGAGATAATGTTATAGTTTTGAAAGTGCTTCATGACTTTTCTAAGAGAAAGGCAAAGCATAGAACAAAGAGGATATGTATCCTCTAGTAATGAAGTTTCCTTTTGAAAAGGAAAATACTCAACAGCTTTTTATTTCTTCACAGAAACAAAAACGTTCCCGTTAATCACAGAGATTTTTGGTATGCTACCTACACGTTGTATAGTGTGTCAGAAAAAACTGAGAATGAAGAGAAGATGAGTGATAATGCCAGTGCCAGTTCTGGCAGTGATCAGGCCCCTTCAAGCAGACAGCACACAATGGTTTCTTTTCTGAAACCGGTGCTAAAGCAAATTATCATGGCTGGGAAATCCATGCAGCTGTTGAAGAATCTTCAATGTAAAGATGGTTCTCCGCAGCAGGCTGCGTCAAGAGGTGAGATGTCAGTTTGTACACCATCGTGCCTTAGGCTGTGTAACACTCTAGGTGTATTTTTGGTCATGGGCTTCCCCTGGCTTTAGAATAATATAACACTGTTAAATGCCAGTATCATGGTTGGTAACTTCAGGTCTGATGGAAAACACTCTTCCAATGCAAACAAGTGAAAAGAGCAAAGTGAATAAAGTTGAGTGTTCCATGTTCTTTTTGTTGCTTTAAATTTTTCTTAAGCTTCTTTTCGCATGCTTACAAAAACCATTTTTTTGTTATGATACAAAACCAGCTTGTATGTTCTAATAGTAAAACTGGTGTTTTTTAATAAATAATTGTTTTCCATTACTCAGTGGTTGAGTAATCTAAGATAGCATGCAAAATTTTTTTTTGTAAAGCTTACTCTTAAGTAAATGAAAGATGTTTGGATATCTAGGGTATTCATCTTGAGTGATTGTAAAGCATAATACAACATTGTAACTAATGTTGGGTTTGGGTTTGGTTTTTTGTTGTTGTTTTTGGTTTTTTTTTTTTAAGGAAACAAATTTTTTCATTTTGCTGCTTCTTAATGTTTAAAAGTAAAGATAGTTAACTTGCTTTGGAGACTCACTTCAGTAAATACTGAAAGATTGTCAGGTGCTAAAAATTAACTGCCTTTGCACCTGAAGTAGGAAGTTCTTTTAACAATCTCAGAAATATTTCATATTTCAGACACCCGTTCTGCAATGCGTTTGGACATATGCCTGACCTTAGGCGTTGGGCTAGTCCTATCATTTTAAATATGTATTTCAGGGTATTTTGTTTTCTGAATAGCGGTTGAAATGTAGTATTTTAAAAGTTAGCTAGTGAATGTTGGACTATGGAGTTTTTAGTTCAGACAATGTTTTCTCCAATGTGTTGCCCAATTCAGATGCTGAAAGGAAGAGTTTATATACGCTGTTCTTGGAATCAGTGCAGTCTCGCCTGCGGCATGGGGAAGAGTCTGTTCCTGACATTATTACAGAACAGCAGGCCACAAAGCAGAGCCTGATAAAGATGCAATCTATAGCAGAAAGACACTTGGAACTGGATGATGTTCACGACCCACTGCTGGCTATTAATTTTGCCAGGTAAGTGAATGATCTTCCTGCTGTGTTGTTGAGAGCAATGTTCAGCCTGGTGACATTTGGTAGATCACATTTTCATTACTGCTGCTGCTACTGAAAACCAGCAAGTTCAGAATAAAGAGGAGCACCAACAATCAGTGACAGAAATGAAATAGATGCTCCCCTTGTGCATGGTTAAAGAAAAACAATTAAAAGCAGTGAAGAATGTGCTATTGCAATTGGTAGCATAGAGAACTGGAGTAGTCTTTATCATAACAGGCTTTTAGCAAATAAGTGGTTTAATAGTGAATGCCATTGTAAAATTGAACTTCTAAATGAGTTTGCTTGGTTTTTGTACACAAAGTCCTTGATTTGCACCAAGTATGTTCTAGAATAACGCAACCTCAGTTTTGCTGGGCTTACATCATTTAACTGTAAAAGTCTTCCAAAATTCATGTTAATGGCATAAAAATCCTTCATTCTTCATAGTGAGGGAAGTCCTGTAGAGAGTATAAATGTTTTGGAAATCAGCAGGAAAGACAAACTCTGAAAATCTTATTATGTGATTACAAATAAGAAAATAGCTATTTATGTTTTTACTAAATACTAATAGCGTATTTACGTATTTTAATGTCAGTCCTAGGAGGATCTTGTATTAATGAAATCATAGATAGGATTTTATTGTTTCCCTTGTTCATTGGGACTATTCTATTTGCCAAAATTGCTACATTAATTCAATATCCAGTTCATTCAGTCTATCTAGGCAATATGTGCTATGAGCCGGACTTCTTCTTAGAGTGGTTTCAACTGGCAACTAACTTTTTACGAAATATTACAATAATTTGATGCTTTCTGTGTAAAAACAATTAAACTTCACTAATGTAGACCACAGATACTCTCTTCCCATCATATAATATTATAGATAATATGTAGGGACCCCATAATTAAGACGCCTCAAACCAGTTCTCCATGTGGGGTGGTGGTTTGGGGTTTTTTTGTTTGTTTTGTGGTTGTTGGTTGAATTTTTACTTTGTTTCTTTAATTTTATACTTCTTTCCTGGGAAGCTCATCTGAGTGCTGTATATGCACAATATAGTTCTAAAAGTCCCTATCAAATCGTGTTTGTTTAGTAAGCTGTATAATACTTGAACTTGATGTTTTTCAGAAGTATGCCTTAAGCAGTTATGTGATTATAGAATGCTGTCATTTGTGATACTTTTGTATCTGGTGATACACAAACAGTATGATTGATCACTTTATAGGCTGGATATGTGCTCTACTTATGAATCAGCTTTCATTACCCCTGCACCAGATAGCTCAGAGCCGAGGACCCAAATTTGATTAAAATCTTTGAAGGTATGACATTGTTTTATACATTAAATGAATAATGAGCCTTCTTCCCTAAGTATCTTGTTTTATTTTGAAGATTGTATTTGGAACAGAGTGACTTTCATGAGAAGTTTACTGGTGGGGATGTCTGTGTGGATAGATCCTCAGAATCCGTGACCTGCCAGACTTTCGAACTGACACTGAGGTCTTGTCTTTATCCTCACATCGACAAGCAATACTTGGAATGCTGTGGTAATCTGATGCAAACTTTAAAGAAGGATTATAGGTAAGAAAGTAGATTTCTTTTTCCTTAACTTTGTTTTCTTATTACCAGTGGTATGTCATCATGTCATCGTAAAAGAAGCAATTTTATGTTGTGTTTCTGGTCCAGTTTGGTAACCCGCAATAAAGTCATTAAGGAGAAAAGGGGGCTCTAATATGATAGACTTCTGGGTGAAAACTTGGTCTAGCTTAAATCAGCAGCAAAGCTATCATTGTCATCAGTGGATATTTGGTGGGGAAATTATTTCAAACATTATTTCTTAACAGTGTTGTAATTTTAAATTCATTTTAGGGAGAAGGACAGGATTTCTGAACTATGCTATTTCTGAGAATTATCTAGCCTGTAGGATAGCTGAATACTATGAGCACTTCCAGTGAAGTTAGTGGGCTGTTAAAGCTTACAGGGAAAAATGCCTTGGTTAAACAAAGGATTCACTGTTTGTATTCAATACTGAGTTTTTGTTGTGAAGAGTTTTTAAGATTTTTGTTTTTGTAACAGTTGTGTTTTGTGTTCACTTGTATGATGAGACTGAGGAAATGTTACATGTTTCTCCTCTTTAGGCTTGTAGAATATTTGCAGGCAATGAGAAATTTTTTCTTACTTGAAGCTGGAGATACCATGTATGACTTCTATACATCTATTTTTGACAAAATTAGAGAAAATGAAACTTGGCAGAATGTTGCTTTCTTAAATGTTCACCTACAAGAAGCAGTTGGACAACGCTATCCAGAGGACAGTGCAAGGTAAAATGCAAGCATGCTTTACTTACCTTTCTTTCACACTTGACTGTATTACTGTACTTAACTGGCATAGCACAATACTAATTGTGTACTCATTAAAAGAATGTGTTTTAATGAAGTTTTGAGCTGTTGTCATCTTTTCTACCCAAGTCCTCCAGATTAAATCAATTAGTAGTTAACAGTGAGAACTAAAACTTTATGAAACTAACTACTCATTTAAAACAGATTCTCACCAATTACATCACTTGTTTCCTTGCATAGGTTGTCAATAGCATTTGAAAGTGTTGATACAGCAAAGAAGAAACTCCCTGTCCACACCTTAGATGGTTTGACATTGAGTTACAAGGTAGTGAGTTAATATGGCTGCAGTTCTTATTCTAGAATAAGAGATTTGAAATGTTGTATTAAAGTGACTTATATTTTCTCTCTTGATTATCTTCTCCTCCTCTTAGGTTCCTTGGCCTGTGGATATAGTTATAAGCTTAGAATGCCAAAAAATTTACAATCAAGTTTTTCTGCTCTTACTGCAAATAAAGTGGGCCAAGTATAGTCTAGATGTTCTACGATTTGATGGTAAGATACTTCTTCAATGAAAGATAACTCTGTAAACTCATTTTGTGGTCTGAGGATATAAATAGTCTTCTGTTTTCTGCAGTAAGTAATATAAACTAGTTAGAATTTTGATTCATTCTATAAAATAATAATCTCTGTTAGTGTCGCAAATTAACATGTATTAAGATGGGCATGTGTTTCACTTCTTTTCAGCCTCAGGGACAGCTCCATTCATGCATTCCCTTTGTCTCCTTGATTCAAGTCTAGTTAGTTATATTGGAAACTTGTTACTTCATTCTACAGACTTTGCTGTTGAAAGAAACCCTAAGGTTTATGTATAGTCTTTTTATGAGTAATACCTTGCAGATAAACTAAGAAAACAAGATGAAAAGAACACTATTTGAGATTGAAACAGTAGACTGTTGGGGGATTACAGAAAGAGATTTTTTAGTATTTCCTTCACCAAGTTAATGTTTATACTCTTCCTGTCCCACATAAAGTGGATATAGTCTTCATGTCTTAGAAAAATAAATGAGAAAGTTGATGGGTTCATCTATGTTTTGAACATCAGCTAAGTAATTATCTTCCTAAAAGTATGTGGTTTTTTACTGTTTAAACCTCATGGGTATGACTTTTTGCTTAAGTCTTTCCCCAAAAAGAGCAACAGCCTTGGTTTTTTGTTTTTTTTTTTAAAGAACTAGTCTCTGCTGCAGAAAACTCACAGGTTGAGGAAGGAACTTCATTAGAGCAAGGAACACTTCCTGTATTTGGACCACAAAAAGAAAGTATAAAACAACAAATACATCGCATGTTCCTCTTAAGAGTGAAACTTATGCATTTTGTCAACAGCCTGCACAACTACATCATGACTAGGGTTTGTCTTATTTCACAATTTTATTTATATTAGGAGTTTGTAACTGGAGGTGCAGTATTAATTTTCCTCTAAAACCGAAAAAAAAACCCCAAAACAAAAAGCAAAATGTAAATATAATGTCTTTTCTGCACATGTTTCAGTTTCAACTTGGCTGTTTTAAATCGGTAATTCTGAAAATGCTTTAGAAGTTCTACATGCATGTGATTGATCTTTGGATAATACTGATTCTTTTGTCTGTTTCTCCCAGTGCTAGATGACTTAAGCACAGTAATGTAAAAGGAGGTTTCTGTAAACTGTCACTTAAGAGCTATTATGCTTATAAAAGTGTTACAACAGATACTTTAGTTTAATGGATTCTTCTCAAAAATCTCTAGTACACAGTGTATACATGACTTCACAAATACAAAGGCAATGCCTGTAGATACATATCTGCTCTATTATTGCCTTTTTTTGCTTTTAATAAAATTAGTATATGCTCCAGTTCAGCCTCTCTGGGGATAGTCTCTGTGCCCTTGTGTAGTGGCAGTATATCTGTTTATGTGATGAATGTTCCTGTGTAGTTATGAGAAGAACTTGAAATTTTTGCTGTTAATGGTAATTTGGAGGCTAACTCTAAAATATGAGAGGGAAGAGCGAATGAGTCATGCAATTTCAGGCTCTTAAAAAATATACTGGGAGAGGGTCATAATCACTTGTGTGCAGCATTGAATTTAATAACTTTGGTATTCTTTTTAAGATTCTTCACAGTACAGGCTTGGAGTTTCAGCACCAGGTAGAAGAAGCCAAAGATTTAGATCAACTGATAAAGATTCATTACAGATATCTATCTACAATTCATGATCGCTGCTTACTGAGAGAAAAGGTGGGTAAAAAAATCAGTATATTTGATATATTGAATTATCAGGACAAGAAAGTAGTTTTGTACTAATTATGCTGTCTGTTTTGCAGCATACATACTAAGCAATATATGGGTAGTCTTGAGGAAGTGGTAGATTTTCACACTGAGATTCAGTTTCCCTTGCTATTCTCAGCTCAGTTCTATCAAGGAGAGAGGATGAAATAAATTCCTTATGTTGGGTATTACATGACTCGTTTGTTTCTAAAAGATGGGAGGTTTTGAACAACCTGAGGCTTGTTACATACATAGGGAAATGGGGGTTACATGGACAACTTTGTAACCTTTTATCCCACATACTGTCTGTGCAAAGTATGCACCCAAGCAGTCAGCTGGGAAATGAATTGGAGAACGAATACAAACATCTTCAGTTTGGAAGAATCACATTGTCCTTAAGAGATTCTTCAGCATAATAATTTCCATTATTACACTGCAGCACAAAGGTCTCACATGCCATTTAATCTGACCTGTAAAAACAATGAATTTCTGACTTATTCCTTGTGTTTTAATTATTTTAGGTGAGCTTTGTGAAGGAAGCTATAATGAAAGTGTTAAATTTAGTACTGATGTTTGCAGACCGTTGGCAAGCTGGTTTGGGGGCTTGGAGGTAAGTACACATAACTAAAATTCTACACGGTTATAATTTTGCAGCTCTGAGTATGATTTTGTGCTCAGAAGTGCACAGAGCACTCCAGGTGAGGCTGCACCAAGGCTGAATACAGTGGGACAGTCACCTCCTTCATCCAGCTGGCTGTGCTGTGTTTAATGCACCCCAGGATGGGGTTTGCCCTTCTGGCTGCCTGGGCTCCCTCCTTGCTTACTCCTGTTGAGTTCCTGTTGACCAGCACCACCAGATCCCTTTTTGCAGCCATTCTTTCCCCATTTTTACTTTTGTTTGTGCAACCTGCTGCTTGAAGGATGAATGATACCGGGCAAGTCTCCAAGGCTTTGTCAGACACTCAGAAGTTGATGTATGATCCTGAAGCCAGCTGGTGTGGACTGGCTTATTTCATATTTTTCAGGACTAATTTTCTTTGGCACAGATGCTACCTAAAACTTGGATCCCACTCTCCTGTGACATTAGGGAGTTGCTATTTTTGGAGTGTTTTTCTCATTCAGAGTGTCAGAAATAATTTGTGAATGCTGTTGATAACGACTGAAACTCAGGGCATGTGGTTGCATGCTGTTGCGTGTGGCAGGAAAAAGTCGTAGCTGGTGTCATCTGTATCTTCTTGGGAGAGGGGAAAAAGGAAAGGAGTCACTGTTTTGAACTATGTCTTCTCCTTTGACTGGTGAGTGCTAGTTGACAGAGTCCAAAGTGGAATTCAAGAGATGCAGAAAATGTGAAAGATGTAAAGCAGCGTGGGTGTCCCTGTTTTACTGGCAGTGTAGGTCCCCAAGGACCTCTAAAGCAATAAGGACCAGGAAAAGCTCTCTTGCATACAAACCTATGTAGGAATGATAGGCATCAGTTGGAACCGCACAGGTCCTCCAAGTTTACTGCAGAGATTTCTAAAATGATGACGAAATTATTAATGCCCCTTTGATGCTCAGATGCTCCTGTCAAAATTGCCTTTGTTTTTTAGAAGTAGCATTTGCAGGCATAACTGAATTATTGTAAGTTCAAGGCAGAATTCTATGTAAAGAGTACTTTTGTAATTTACTGTGAAATTTTGGTCATGTTTTGAAGATAACATAGGGGCTGGTCTGTTAAGCATTCCTCTGTTAAACTGTTTTGTAGGATGGAATCCATAGAGAAGATGGAATCTGATTTTAAAAACTGTCACATGTTTCTTGTAACTGTTCTCAACAAAGCTGTCTGTCGAGGCTCTTTTCCCCATTGTAAGTACATGAGGCTTTTCACATACCTGCACTTATAAAAGTGTGCTAGGAATGTGTTTGTTTTAATCTGTTCTAATGTTTGTTGGCACATTCTAAATAATCTCATTTTGTGAGTTATTCACAGAGGGATATGAAGACTTCTTACTAAGTTAAAAGCATTATTTTTTTAGAGTATTTGTGCCAAGCTTTTCCATGACAGCTATCTTCAGTTTATCTGTTTACTTGATGAGGGGAAGCTGTGTAGCCAAGCAAGTGACAAGCAGTTTTCTAAACTAATGAAACTAAGTTCTGGGGGCATAGAAGAGCATTCTTTTTGTTGGTATTGGGAACGACAGCTGTGACACATCTTAAGCAGATAAGATGTTAGTATTATGGTGCTTCAGCTGCAACTGCACTGAGCTCTTGGCTCTGCCCGTCTGTTGGCACTTACTTCCTTGGTAGTAGAAACAGCAGAGGATGACACGTCTATGCTTCTACTTACAACCTGGTATGAGCTTAAATTGTTCATCAGTGCCAGTTTGAGTTAGGGGGGCAACTGCTCAGTGAATTTGGGGGGCATCAAGGCTAGTTGGGATGCAGATGTGTGTTCTTACAGGTTTCTACACCATCCGTAGATGTGCCTAAGGGATATGACTTAGTGGTGGACTTGGCAGTCTTAGTTTAATGGTTGGACTTGATTATTTTAAAGGTCTTTTCCAACCTAAATGAGTCTGTGTCTAGAATAGGCAATATCTGACATCACTGCTACTCACGTCTACAATAGCTTATCTGCAGAACCATCCATGAGAATGGCTTGCTGTATATAAACCTCCACAACCTTTTCTTTGTGCACAACGGTATTTCAAACAAAGGAGCTAATTTCTTAGCAGTTCTCATGACATGAAATAATTAATGGGTAGCTGATTATGAGTACAGTGAAATTTTATCTAAACTGTCAGAGACTTATAAAATGTCTTACTGTCTGAAGTCCCAAAGTATTACAATTTAAAAAGTAAAATGGTATCTTCCTTTTAAAGGACAGACTTGAATATTGCAATAAATTTTTGCAGACTGCTGCAACTGCAAATATTAACTATGTTTTTATGGTTTGTTTCACAGTGGAATCTTTAGCTTTGTCACTGATGGCTGGCATGGAAAAAAGTTAACATCCACATCCAATGAACTAATGAAGAACTGATAGCAGGATTTATGTTGAAATTCCTGTGTTAAAGAACTGTAAGCATTTTGCACTCCAGTTTAAAATGTGTACAGCTAAATGATGCTGATGGTTTGGAGCTGTGTAAAATATTTTAAAATGTAAATAATGTACAGATATTTAAGTGTGTTGGTTGTGGCAGTGTGTGTATATGCTTCAACATCAAAAAACATGTATAGTGTAAAATTCAGTCCATGTAAACAACCTTACTTGAAAATACATTAAATGTACTTCATGCTGAAAAAAGGTGGTTTTTTTTCCTTTAATTATGAGTAATTGATGATTTATTTTTTCCATTAATTTTTCAGCTGTGAATAGGTCATAGGGCAGTGTGGAGTGGTGTTACTCAAGTCTTGGTGTTTAGAAGGCTGGTTGAATTAATTTTTGGCCTTTTTTTCCTTTGAAAAAAGGCTAAGAAGCATTCATCTTCTTTGCTTAGTGGTTCTTAAGAAGTCTTTAAGAAGACTTTTACAAGAAGCTGATGTAAAAAATACAAGATTAATGTATCAAAATGGATTATAGCAGAACAAAAAATACCAGTATTTTTTATGTTAAATGTTCAAATGCTTGCTAATTTTAGTGGTAACTCTAGTCAGTTCAAGTAGGATTAAGATGACAGTCTGTAATATATTAGTTGTAACGATTGGATTGTTGAGATGTTGCAAAGGTGGTCAGATATGACTAGACCTTTATCGTTCTTCTAAGGCTTTTGCAACCAAACTTTTACATTTAATAGCTGATCTCTTGTGTAAAGCAGTAGATTGTGATACAGAAGGGTACATTTCTGGACAAGTAAATGCGGAACTTCTTCTGCACAAGATGACTTGCCCTGTCTCCTCCCCATTAAAGTTTCTCTGAAATTCTGGCATCAGTACACCTGCATTAAAAAAGATAAAATCACAGCTATTTACCTAATGACTTTTTGAAAAAATAAAGGATTTTATAATTAGAATTTCACTGTTGTGTGTGTTTCTGCTGAAATTCAGTCAGTAACTTAAAGTTTGAGAGCTGTTTCTTTAAGGTAAATGAAATATATAACTACCAACTGAGACTGTGTGACTCATTATAAAACTATTTTTTTCAGCTGCAAATTAATAATTACTTTATATGAAAGTGAATATTTGTGTTTGAACAGGAGATATCAAGGTTCTTCCAAGTTATAGTTATGAACATGAAATATAGTTATGAATATATGAAATGTAAGGTGGTAAATAAATTAATTTTAAAGTATACTTTTTTAAAGTATAACACTGAGAAAGTTTCTGCTGCCCTGTAACATGTTTTTTTCTGTTTGACTGAGTGGAGGTTTTGCTTTAGAGAACAGTATGTTTGTATTGTCCTTTGCTACCACATGACACACTTTTCCAAGTGGATGTTTTTTGTGGTGGTGGACACCTATTAACAAAAGTAATTTGTACTTCTAGTTTACCATGACTGGTTCTCATTTAAGATTCCAGATTATTTATTGCTGGCAGAGACAGTGTGTTGTTTAGTAACTGTTTCTTACTTACTCAGAGTAAAATTGAACAGCATACTAAGAGTTTTAAGACATACTTGTACTTGGAAGTTCAGTACTTCTATGCACTGGTTCATTACTTTTTGAGTATGTCTTGTACTCTGTGCTTTTGAACAATCTAACGTGGTTGCTTTATTTCTGCTTCCTATACAGTCATTACCTGCAGTGAAATTCCTGTTTTTCATAGCCTTACCTTGGATAATATTAGCTAGATATGGGAGGAAAAAAATCCTTCAATCCTTCATGTTGTTGAAACAATAATTCCTAGTAAACCCCTTTGCCAATTTTACTTATTTTATGTGAAAGACCCTGTGCAAGTGAAAGATTTAGCTGTTTCATCCAATTTCCTGCTTAGGAATTAACGTTGCATTCTGCAGAGAGACTTCCGTGCACTTTGTAGACAAGTGATGCCTGCATGCCATTTATTCCACCAGCTTCCAAGATTTGCTCATCTGTCATCACAAAAGCACAGTGGAAAGTGTGGCTCTGGCAACATTTACTGATTCTAGTCACGGGCATCCTCCATGTTTAACTTTTTGTGTGTCAGTAGTATTTGGCTGACAAATTCCCTTCGATAAGTCCATCTTATGGCATTCCTTTTTCTTCAGAGCCACAGGAAAAAACCAAGCCCTGTCTTTTAGTGTGCAATGCCCTGTGATGCAACAGGCAGTTGTTAAAATGGTTATTTACCTGTTTGGGGAAAAAAGGGCTTTATGTGAGATTAGGGCTATTTTAGCTATTTATTTACTCAGATTTGTTTGTAACATTTTCTGTTTTCTTTACAGAGCAGTGTTGTTACTTGGATTCTGTCATGAATCCATTCTTCTGGACATTTTTTTACCTTGTTTCAAATTCCTGTTTTTATCAGTTATTTCTGAATTGATTTGAGTCTTTACTTATGGATACTTTTCCTCTTTTGTTAGAGGAGACACGACATTTGAATATGCTATACTTGCACTTCTGGAATTTCAAGTAAGCAGTTTTGGAGATGTTAGCAAAGGTATAACCTATTCTATGTGTGTATAGATTTAAGGGATTTCTGTTATAGTCTATTGTTTTGTAAATTGTCAAGTTTAGCTAGAGGAAAGCATAAAATACCCAGCAAAGCATGCAGAAACAGAACTTTCTAAGCTTCTAAGGGGGTATAAAATTCTTTGGAAAAGAACACACTCCATTATTGGATGCTGTCACAGTTCCATTTCTACCTTTTTTTATTCTCATTAACTTCTGGATGCAGTCTTAGCAAAGTTGCAGCATAGAAGCCCTTATCTGACTCGTTACTTTTCTTTCTTCTCCTTTGTTTCTTCCTGTGGGCTTCTGTTATCTCTAGGCCACATTTTAGCACTGATCTAGTAAAATCTCCAGTGCTTTCTTTGCTGTTTAGTTTTAATAACCCCTAATTAACCACTAGGTCCTGGAGGACCTTTGCTTGTGTCAAACTCTTGATATCAAAAAAGTGAGCAACCAGTTGTTGATTGGATGGTTTCCATGGCAGCATGGTTTAAAGATAGGAATCCTAAATTACAGGCTGATAAAAAATATAAAAAAATCCCTCTGACGTGCTTTTTAATCTTACTAACTAAAGATTTGCAATTTTTCAGCTTTCTTCTTGTACTACTTTGCACACTTAAAGACCTTTCCTCACTGATTGAAGTGGTATTTACTGGCTGTTGTAGTGTCTTGTTGCTGCACTGTGCATTTATTGCTGGGAAGGCTGCACAAAATCATAGGTCTGAGGGCCTAGGGAGCTAATGAAGTTATCAGTGATAGGGGGTGAAGAGTGAGGGGGCTGAATTGCCTAACATACATGCCCTAATTTCTGCACTGATGTCCTGCATGAGCAAAACGAATGTAATTTGTAATGGAATCAAGAAAGGATTTAACGTGTGTTAATGTCTGTCAGGGAGTTGGGTGGGCTCTGGTGTGGTTTGGCAGCACAGTATGCAGCAGGCTTGGAAAGCAGAGTGGGGGAACAGGGGCCCATGGTACACACATAGAGTTAAATCCCTATGAGTTAATGATAGAGCTTTGGTCTAGTGTTTCAGGGAGCTGGAAAGCAGAACTAGAGAACCCTGCTTGCGCAGATCCATTTCGGGCGGTGTCACTCAGCACTAGGAGGGAAATCGGAACCAGAGAGCTGCAGGTGTCATCATGTACTAATTAGTATTTATGAATATGCAGTCCACCTGCTGTTGTCAGCTGTGCTCTTGGCAGGACATGGGCACTTGGGGGTAGGAATCTGGCTTTTCCTGGAGTTAAAGGTAGGCATGAGTGACCAGATCATTGCATTTGTGTAAGGCTTGTGAAGTGGAGGGCTACTGACAGGAGTTATGTGGTTAGGTAGCTGGTGTAGGCTTCTTGCTGTGGGGTCAGGTTCTCACTTTGCTCATGGAGGCCTCTGCGATTGTGCTTTATGCTTGGTCTCTTCTGCTTCAGCTCTCCCAAGTGCTGTGCCCTCTGCACAGGTGCCTATCTCCTGAGAACTGAAACAATGGGTTACTGTGTGTAGTGTGGAAGCATATAATATTTTTGTGGCCTCGTTGAGCTTTAAACCTTTTGCCATGTATGACAAGAAGTCTGTGCTGACTTCCGGTGTGAAAAATCTTGTCCAGTTCTTTAGAGTATGGACAGGTGGCTGATATGTTGCCAGAAGTTGGATCTAATTTTTAAACTGATTTATAGACAATTACCTATTTTCTTGTATGATGTCCTGTTCTTGAGGTCATTGGGACCATTGCCTATCATGATTTCGTAAATACCTTTCTATGTCAGGTCATGACAGTTTCCTGTGTTACCTCTTTTTGGAGGATGAAAAATCTCTGAACTCAGCAGGTAAGAAAAATTAAATAAATAGCTAGATACGTTAAGCTTAAACACCAAAATATGTGCAAAACCAGAGAGTGACATCACCATCTTAGACATAGCAGACACCCAGTGGCAGAACCACAAGATTCCTGTTGAAGTTCTCAGGCTGCTGTGGAATGAAACTCTTCTGTGTAATCCTGTGGGCTCCTGGAAAAGATTCTTTCATTGCCTTTGGATAAATACTTAAAAGCCCAAAGAAGGAAAATAAAAATAAAGTGAAATTATCTGGAATTCAGGAAGTAGACCTGTGGCTGTCCTGTAGCACAGTGCCTTGAACAAAGCCTTTATCTAGTCTTCAGACAACTGCATTAAGCTTGTTACTACCATATTATCTGATACTTTTGTGGTTTAGGTGCCGGGTACATAAATTGCCAGGAGCATGGTATGTTAGTGTTACAGATCTTCCTAAAGATTGTTGACAGGCATGGGTTAAAATCAGGTTAAAATAAATTCCACCCAAGAAAGGATCTCAAACTGCCCTAGGTCTACCCTGCTAAAAACCACACCTCACTTCCACTGGCTATGGTATCAGTGACTTGATTGGGAATACGTAGATACATGTATCTTTAGCTACACCTAGAAGGCAGGCCTGTGTTCAGTATGGCAGGGATAATTGAGAAGGGCGAATACAATAGAGGGAGAAGCAGGCCATGGAGACCTGCTGAACGTCTTTAATCAAGTACTGTCATTGCACTACTTCAGTTCCACTAAAGTGGAGAGAACAGGGAGTTGTGGGGGCATTACAGAACTAAATCAAGCATCTGGAATGATGGTGGGCTCACTTAAATGGTTCTGATAGGCATTCCACATGTTACATGAGACCATAGACATTTAGATGGTAAAATGTGATTGTCCTCTAATTCCTATACCAAATAATAGGAAAAGCAGCACAAATCATGAGTAGTTGTGTAACATCATCTACTCTTTTATATGATCTTATGGGTTGTTATAAACTGGTGTATAGGAATGCTAATAAAAAGCAGATTGCCCCAGCAGTGGGGAAGCAGCTCCTTTGCCCACTCAGTTATTTAGATGGAGATCGCAAGATCTGGGGCATCAGCCAATCCTTAGACTAGCTGCTGTTTCCTGGACAGGATGGTGCCGGTTGGCAGCATCTTGCTTTCATACAAAGCAGCTGCTCCTGGCACCAGCTGGCTTTCAGCAAGTAGGGGAGCCACAGTGGTGGTCTTGCTTGGGACAGACTGGCAGATTATGAAATACTGCCCATCTGGGGGCAAGCTGCTGTTGTTCAGATCTCATGGGGAGCGTTCGACTTCACTGTCCTTGCTGCTCTGTTGTGGCCCGGTAACAGATGTCCCATTGCTGCTGATGTAGGCTGAGTGGTTGCATTAAGACGAGGCCGTTCTGAATTTGCACTTGCTCAGGACAAGGAAACAAAACAAATCCTGCTTTACAGAGGTGAGTAATTTACTTAATCAAGCTCTGTCCCAAGCAGAGTTTGCAGAAAAGGGCATAGGGTGGATTGCACTGGAGACAATCAGGTGTCACTTTAGAAATGGAAGCATCCAGCTCTGGTTGTATGTTACACTTCTCCTTGAGCTGGGTTAAGTACTTAGGCTTATAAGGAGCTGTGATGGTTGAAATGAATTCATTTGGTATATGCACTCAAAATTCTTGAGAATATATACAGACAGAGAAGAATAGCAGCCATGTCCTAGAAAATTAAATTGTTTCATAGAAAAGCCTATATTGCGGTACTAGGAAAAAAACATGGCTATGAAGATGTGCCTGTGATACGGTGAAATGGTGATGATAACATTTTGCAATGATGCATAACTTCTCCACAAGCTGTGGAAATTCTTGATGATATGGAAAGGGTGGAATAATTGGATTAGATCATACTTGAAATAATGAAAACTGGGGGTCTAGCACCTCATCCCCACTCTTCAAAGGCTTTCTTGTAGATGCTATTACAAAAAGGTTATTTAAAGAAACTTGAGGCAGTGGAAACTTTTTGGGGAAAAACCCAACAACCAATAGTTGAAGTAAAGCACTAATTATTCTGTTCTCAGCACAAAAATCATTAATATCACAGTGTCCCCTAAACAGCTGTTGAAAACAGAGACTTAAAAGTGCTTGCTATGGCAATAGTGTGCAGTTTGATGATGATTAGAGAAGGTTTTCAAGAGTAAATAAAATGTTGGATGCAACTTAAAGCAGACAAATACAAGCAAATAGCCTTTGATGAAAAACTGGAAGTTCCTAAGCTCTCAGGTGACTATTCCCTACATAGAGTAGTTTTTGGATTCTCTCTGCCATAAAATAGTGGCTGGAAAGAGTAATCTTGACAAATTTCAGTGAAAAAGAACTGGCAGTTTGATTTTGTGGTGCAGTGCTAAGTTCATTAGATGAAATTTTGAATAAATAAGAAGTAAAGCTGAACTTTAAATGGGAGAACACTGCATGGAAAAAGTAAGAAAACTTTAAAATGAGAAAGTGCATATGTTTGGTGCCGTTTATAGAAAAGTGCAAGTGGGAGGTTGTCAAACAGCAACCAGCCTGTTTTTTATGGTTTTGATTTTAATGAAGTGTGGTTATTTCGGATACAAACACCACAGGCATGAGCACCCTCTGCAGGATGTTTAAAGGGGTTTCCCACGCCATCCCCTTTGATTTTTTTAAGGTTAGGTTTTTCAGCCTTACGGCTGGTGTCTTTCCCTCGCTGTGCTACCACGATTGTGAAGTGGGAAACCCCGCCACTGACCTGTTACTGCCGACCCCCGTGCCCCTGGGGCGCTGGTTTTCTTCGCGGTGGTGCTGGTGCGGGCGCCGGATGGCACCGTCTGTGCTTTGTACGAGTGGGCACGGTCGTCCTGGGCGTAAGTCTGTGTTCCGAGAGGCAGACTGCCCCGCGTATAGGGCACAGAAATAGTCGCTTTCATTAAAAGCAAAGGGCCAGTCCGGGACGCAGCTCCAGGACTACTCCCGGCTCTCCGGGAGGAGGAGGAGCCGAGGCCGGAGCCTGCCGGGGGCGGGAAGGGGCGGCAGGTTTGGGATGAGGCGGGAGGAGGAGGAGGAGCTGGAGCGGCAGGAAGGGTGTTTCCCTGCGCAACTCCCGGCTGAAGTGACTCAGACAGGAAACTCCCTGCCAGGCGCGGCCCAGGAGCGGAGCCGCCGGACCGACGCGACCCTCGGCGGCCGGGCCGAGCGGAGCGCCCGGGCGGGCGGACAGACAGACGGGCTCCTCCCGCCGCCGGGCAGCGCCGTTCCCGGGAGCCAGCGGAGAGTGGGTGAGCAGCGCTTCTCGGGGCCCGCCCGGGTGCCTTCGTCCTCTCCCCTGGGTTTGGGCTTATCATATGCGGGGCCGGGCGGCTCCGCGCCCCCACCGCGCCCCTCTCGCTGGTAACCGCGAGCCCCGTGCGCTTATTTGGGGTCTGTTTATGCCCCCGCTCGGTATCTGGTGCTCCCCGGAGCTGGGAGGTGCCGGCGGCGCCGCGGGGGTCCCGCTGCTCGGGCGGTGCCTCGGGGGCGCGGCGGGCAGGGTCGTGCGGAGGCTCGGCCGGGCGCTGCGGGCAGGCGGCCGTGCCCTCAGGCGGGTCAGGGTCCCTCAACGGTGGTTACCTGTAAGCCACGTTTGGTTTTTATTTCTGGGGGTAAGGTTTAGCTTGTTCTCTCTCACGCGTGGCCCGTGTGTCTGCAGCACTCGGGTGGTCAGAGTTCTGCCTCCTAGGCTGTCTTGGAGCGGCCTAGATGGGGAAAAAATAAAAGCAAAAAGCCCTATGCAGGTTCATCCCCCTCTTCAAAGGAGGTGATGTATAGTGTCTGTCTAAGGACGTGGAATAACTTCCTCATGAGGAACTTGAGACTTATCCAGTTAAAATAACTATGCTGTAATGACAACAGCACTATGAGCTTGAAAATCCCCAGATGGATGATCTGCTACCCCATTTCTCCCCTCTAATGAGCAAAGGTGAAGACGGACATGCACTTCATCTTTCTGAGTATTCCTGTAGCTCATCATCATCACTGCTAATCGTTCTTGCCTTTCAGTAGGCTCGCATTGCCTTGATTTTTACTCCTGCGCTGTTTGATGGCAGGTTGGAGTAGCATTTAGACATGTAAATGGTTGTTTGTGCCAGGAAGGCTGTTGGGAGGAAGTTGTCTTTGTGGGATGTAGCCAGTCTGCCTGAAGTGCTGGCTGGAGAGCGTGTATTGGGGGAGGAGGAAAGCTAGCTGGAGGAATTTCTTCTTAATTAGAAGGTCATACCAGGCTTTTCTGTAAACTGTGGGAAATGGAAAGCGTAGGCTAATGAGTGACTCCAGTTCTTATTACATTCAAGTTACTTATTTGGCATAACTTTATTATAATAAGCTTACCAAACATGTATATATGCAGTGTTGTTGGGTAGTGTTTTTTTCAAAATTGAATTTCTAATAATACTGTAATACAATTCTGCAATCTCTGAATTATGTTTTTATTAATTGTACTTAAACTGTTTTATGCTCAGAGAACATCTGAGCTATGTGATAGAAAAAGGATTGCTGCTCCTTACTTAAGTTCTGATTCTTGATTTTATTCCTTTTACCTTTAAAAAACTTTTTTTTTTTTTAAACTTTTGTAAACACAAAGTTTCTCCTGTTCTGACGTAAAAGGCTCTTTAAGCTTTCCTAGGCAACTGGTCTGTGAAGTCTGGCTGGTGTAGGCAGCCAGTTGTCTTTGTAGCTGCCAGGAAGGAGGAGGAGTTTGGAAGAAGTCTGTACAGCACTGGAAGGCTTAACCCCAGTATCATCAAGGCTTGCCCTCCAAAAAGTGTACATCAGTCTTTCTTTGTAGCAGCATAGAATTATTTTTCCTTTTTTTTTTTTTTTTTTGATAGGTACGGTGTTCTTGGTGGAATATCTCTAATGTGCTTTGGTTGTCACAGCTAATTTATTTATTCTGAGAATAAACCTCTCAGAGTCTTAGAAAAACACTCAAATACTCCCACCCCCCAACATCCCTGCTTGAAGATGGGAAAGATTTTGTTTTGTTTACAGGCCTTGGGTCTGTCAGTTTCTTTTGAGGGTCCTGTGGAGAGTGGAGTGGTGTTTGGAATATGTTCAGCTTTGCTAATTTAAAATTTCTCCCTTACTACATATCACAGCATTTAAATTTAAATGGAGCCAAATTATCTAAGCTGCTAAAAATTGTTTTTAAAAAATATATGTTATAAAAAAGGGAATGTTCCACAAACAATGCAGACTTTTCAGTTTTTAACTTCTGAATGTGTGATTTACAAAAAAGCTCATAGTCCTTTAGTAATGTACCTGTAATATTCAAAGCATTCATTAACAAAATTCTTGTTTCTTCAGTTTGCCATAGATGGAAATTGTCCCCTGGGCTTAAAGCAACAGATTCTCTTGGTCCATTATGCTGACTTTATAGTGTAATTAAGTAATTACCAGATATCTGTTCCAGCTATGTGTTCCATGTTAGATGTTTGTCTGATATACTCCTTAAGTTTTGGTTAGTGCTTTGTTTATTCATTCTGGGAGAGAATTGTCTTGGAAGGTGGCTTGTTCCCGAGGGCAGGTTTTAAAATCTTGTACCTCTCTTGTCAGAATCATCTGATTTTTATTTTTTAATTTGTTTCTCAAAGATTTCCAAGATATTCAGCTTAAGGTGGAAAATTCGGAGTGGTTGGAATTGAGCTGCTAGGTTGGAACCAAAAAGATGGAACAAAAAATCCCCACAAAGCTCTTTTTTTGTGGAAACAGTTGTATTCGTCCTCTGGCCTGAAAGCTGCTAGAATTGCTTGCAATGCTATACACAAGAAAATTAATATAATTTCCATGCCTATTTATGTGCATATCAAATGGGTTTAACTTTACATTACAACTTTTACATTTACATAGTTTTTGCCCTATGTTCTTGGGGCAAGTTCTTCAAGTGGTTCCTTTGCTGTACCAACAAGTAAGGTAAACTCGAATGCTGGGCAGCAAGTTTTACCTTTGTGAGTCGGAAGTCAGCTGGGCGATTGACTTCACTGCTCTCGAAACAGTGACTGCGTGAGCTTCTGAATTTCCACTGTTTATACATTTTTAAATAACTGCAGCTGCTATGGCAAGCCCCAACTTAATAAACAATTATGCTTGAACCAGCTTAAGTGCTTGTTTACCTAGGGATGCTGCAGGAGCTTGGCACAACCCAGGCGTGAATGGCCAGTGAAGTGGTTCGAGGTGGATCCGTCCATGCGCGTGGGAATGTGATTCATTTAAACAGTCCTGAGCTTCCCTGTGAGCGTGTTCTCAGGGATGAAGGCAAAGAGTAGTAAATATAACAGGTTTGTAAACATATACCTTGTTACAAGTGGCCTCTGGCAGACGTTACTCTTGAAGGGCATCCTGGTACTTTTTGGCTACATTGTAATTCGAATATATAACAAATCAAAGCCCTGTCCTTGTCCTGGCTTTTATGCAGAACTGAGACAGTAACGTGAAAGAAGGACATTTCAACATTGTGAAATAAGACTGTATACCTACAAAAACTCACTGAGAGCTTGGTAATTGTGCTTTATATTTTAAGCTACATACTGAACGTCAGTTCAGGATTCTTCTTTACTGCACATCTGGCCTTAGAAGCTGACATTAGTAGGGCTCGGGGGCACACTTTGCTGTGTAATACCGATAACAGAGTGCGTATTGATTTGATTTGTTAAAGCGTAATTCCATTAATCCACATCACTGCCTTTCTGGTGGTAAAATTAATGTGTGATGCATTGATGAGACTTGCTACAAGAAGACAGAGGTTGCGAAATAGCACTTAATCTTTCTATCTCTTGGCACCAAAAAAGTTATTAGATCTTTTGGGTAGCTCCTTATCTCTTGTAAACACACTGGCAAAAATCCTGAAGCTTGTTTTCTTTGTAAGACTTAAAAGATTTTCTCTGTGTCAGTATGTACTGTTTACTGTCTACCTCTATTATGTCTGTAAATATATGTGCACTCACAAATGTGTGTATTTATGAAGAAAATCCTGTATTCACACAGTTCAGTGTTTTGGGGGAGAAATGGCTATCTTGGACTTAAACTGTAAAAACTAGAGTTGTGGTAAAGGTTGGTATGCCACAAATAATCATCAGGCATTTGCCATCTCAGAAGAAACCCCCTTTCCCTCAGGCAGACCATCAGCAGACAGCAAGTGAATTTATAGCTGTGTAGACTTTCTGCAGAAAGGCCGTTGTGGGAGAGGTGATTTAAGGTTGTGGGCAGCCGAGTGGAGCACAGATCTGGCTTGGGGTGTTGGAGAGGGAGCCCATCTCCCTAAGCCTTCCCACCTGGGAGATGGTGGTGGTCCCTGCTCCTGAGCAGCAGCACTTGTGTCCTGCTGCTGTATCTCTTCCCCACATTTTCTGTAGCTGTTTCATTCTGCCAGACCTCTGCTCCTGCTGGCAGGGACCCCAGCAGGGTATCAGTCTGATGGCCTGGTGAGCTCAGGGAGGACTCTTGGGGTGGAAATTCCTTCATTGCTAAATTAGCTGCCTGCTGGGCACACCCTGTGTGGGACTTAGCCAGCTGTGGTCTGCTGTAGATTTGCAGCCCTCGTAGTCACGCTGTGAGGTCCCTGTTACACTCTTCTCAATGACTACAGAGAAGTAAAAGTGAACATGGTAGTTCTTTAACTGGGTGGTTGTTCTGTGGTTCTCTGTGTGTGTGTTGCCAGCACAGGTGCTCTGGCATAGGCAGAGCTTAAACTGAGTGCCTTCCATAAGAGGGGAGGTTCTACCTGTTAACTTTACTAAAGCTCTTCTTATTTCAAGTAATCTGGTAACATGTGGAACTGGCACTTCTGTTCTTGCTTTCATCAGAGGTAAATACCAGGGCAGCAGGCTGTGGTGCCCTCCTTTTCCTGGTTTGTGAGTGCTCCTAGCTTACAAGGTGGTTATTTGTGGGGTGAACTTGTATGATTTCTCTTTGCTTGAACCAGATACTGGGAAATTTTCTCAGTTTAACAGTGTGTCTTTCAGCAAGCCTTTCACATGGCTGGTTTTTGCAGGTCTGCTTTCAAGCAGTGTTGGTCAGGAGGTAATAGAGTGACAAATAAACTTTTTAAAGCCCATAATTGCTCATTTGGAGGAAAAAAATGCCATTCCCCCTCCCCTCCCTCCACTGAAAGGCATCTTAAGAATTCAGGCAGTGTATAGACTTATGCTTACTAGATGACGCTCTGCAAATGATTAGCAGGGTTGAGTCTCAGTAATGTTCTTATGAATTACTATATTCTAAAGTGAAAGAAAAAAGAATTATGCTTTTGCTTTTAGAAACAAATAGATTTAAAAACCAGTACTCTGGTTTTGTGTTAGGACATGAGTCTCAAGAGTTGACATGCTAAGCAGTGATTGCAGCTCTGCAAATGACACAAGGTGCTTTTGGAGATGCTTGCTTTATGCACTACACCTATACAAGAAATTTGTTTTCAGGGTTTAGATAAAAATATGTTAGTGCTGTACTTCACTTTAAAATACTTTAGTTCTGATAGGTACGTGGAAACTTTGTTGTCAGGAAATAAAAATGCTGTTGACCTGAAGCTGTTTATAGCCTTCTTTCAGTATAGCTCTAATTATTTTAAGTTGGTTCAGTGATATAAAATCAATAAAGAGAGTACATTGACTTATACATGCTGAAGTACATTGAATTATACATGTGAAGTTCAGGCAAACTATCATGACACATGGCTCGAGACAGATGTGAGTGCTTGTCAGGTTATAGCTGAAGTAAAGCTTTGGATAAATTTTGACTGAAACTGCATATTTTCTTGTATAAAATATTACATGATGATGAGCTCTTTCACAGAAAAAAGAGAGCTTAAGAAACTAAGATTTATTTCTGTTTTCTCCTCTACCCTGCCCCATAGTATTTCCTTAGTTTTTTTAATAGAACTGTTAAAGCATGACTTACTTCTTGTCTGATTCATCCTCTTCTTGCAGAAATGCATATAGTGGTAAATTTTTTTTAACAGCTTCTGAAGCCTGTTAGTTTGGTTTTTGTTTTCTTTTTAAATACTGTAATTTTGCAAAATTGTACCTTACTGTTGTACTGATTTAGATATTAAATAAAAAGCTACTTTTAAGCAGGGATAATACAAATTTTCCTAAAATGTCTTCCAACTTACTTTTCAGATGAAGCTGTGTCATTTTTTTTAACTGGAAGTGGAGAGTTTTGTATTGTTGATTGACCAAGTACTTACGGGTATAGAGAAGGAGTGGGAATGACAGCAGACAGTCTCTATTTCAGAGTCATTTTTATTGAAGCTTTTGTTCAATTTTTAAACTCAAAGTAAGGCAACGCTGAAGCCAGAGCTTCAGCTGCAGGCTTGCATTGAAAAAACCCACTGGATCTAATTAATGCCTGTCATGTCATTGGGGGACATATGCTGTAAGATGGAGCTGGCTGCTAAATGCAGAGGCACTGTGGAAGGGAGACCTGGGGGGCTGCCCCTGCCTGGACAGCTGCCCCCAGCAGTGGTGTGGCGGGTGTGTCCTTGCCACAGGCAGGGGTATTGCCAAGCAGACTCCCCTCAGAAGCTGTAAGACTGACCCTGGAGCAACCATCTCTGTAACTGGGCTAAGGAAGAGAGTGCTGTCCTCCCCTCCCCTGAGAAAACAATGTTGTTTTTCTTTCTTTCTCTCCAGTGTTGTGAAATGAAAGTACAGAACTCACATGCTTTATCAGGAACTGTAGTGATAGGACAAGGAGTAATGGGTTCAAACTGAGAGAGATGGAATTTAACTAAAAGATATGGAAGAAATTCTTGACTGTGAGGGTGGTGAGGCACTGGAACAGGTTGCCCAGAGAAGCTGTGGGGACCCCATCCCTGGAAGTGTTCAAGGCCAGGTTGGATGGGGCTTTGAGCAACCTGCTCCAGTTGGAAGGTGTCCCTGCCTGTGGCAGGAGGGTTGGAACTGGATAGTCTTTAAGGTCCCTTTCAACCAAAGCCATTCTATGATTCTGAAGAAACAGTTTGTCTAAGGCTGAGAGGTTGTGTTGTTGCCTGGATGGAAATCTGAAGACTCCAGACTCGTCTGTCTCTCCATCTTTGTGGCTCATCTCTGTTACCTGTAACATGATGGTCCTCCATTCGCTGGGGTGCTCAGCCCCCCATCCCCAGCTCCTTTCAGCCCATGCACACAGGTGTGCCCTCTTTGATTAAAGTACCAGCACTCTCTTTACACCAGACACAAAGGGCAGCCAAGGAAACCCACGCTGAGCAGGGGTGAGCAGTCTGTGGTGGAAGACTTCACCCTGAGCTATGCCAGGCTCATTCCATGTGAACTTGCTTTCCTTTCTGCTTTCTGGGGTTATTGCTCTTGCCGCTTCCTTTCTCATTCTTTCCAGAATGTTCACAGTGGGAGTGTTAGCTTTGCTAAGAAGTGAGAGAGCTTTTCACAACTGCTGAACATGCTGTAGGTGCTGTGCTTCAGTGCTTAGCTTCTGTGCTAAACTTCAGTCTCGTCCAGAGCACTGCTGTGCAGCATTGCTTCCTACCACCCATGCAGCAGCAGGATCAGGAACAGAAGTGCATAAGAAATGCTTGTTGAAAACAGTTGCAGGAGAGAGCAGCATCAGCAGAATGCAAAAAGGGGAGCAAACTGAGAAGATTAAAAAGGGGTGCAGAGGAGTGAACTGAATGAGAGGAAAAGAACACAAAAAAGAGAAGGGGTGGGAGTTGGTCAAAAAGGTGAAATGGTGCAACTCAAAGATGCAATACTAGAGTGTATTAATAGGGTAAGGCAAATAAGTATAGCAAGACAGATCTCAGCACACCTAACCTAGAATGAAATAATGCTTAAATCTCTAACTTCATTGCAGTCTGGAGAGAGGCCAAATATTACAGAAGGGGGTTCATTCTATGCATTAGTTAGTTCACTCAGAATGAACTCAATTCTCTGAGAATTAATTAGTAAATCAGCACAAACCCTCTCAACCCTGTCACCCCACCAACAACAGATTTTTTTTAATTTTACATTTGTGACATATCTTGGGCTTCAGACTTAGGTTCACAGATAAAGCAAACCAAGCAAAACACCTCTGAATTCTTGTAGCCCAAGTGCCATTGCAGAGGGGGTTGCATGCTGCAGGACAAACTACAGAGATAGGCCCTCCCTCCTTGTTCATCTAAGTGGGATACTTCTGGAGCAAATTTTAGAGACGTACGCTCCTCCTGTGCCATTGCAATGGATTCTCAAATAAAATAAATGGAATGAACAAAATTAATTTTTTATTTTTGAAGTGTGTGCATCCTCTGCTTGAACTTCCTACAGAGGGATAGCATTTCACCCTATAGTTTAACGTCAGGAAGTTGTGTCTCTCTTCCAAAGCTTCAAGATGTGGAATGACACTGCAGATGCATAGTACTGGCCAGGCTGCCCTTTGAAATACCTGGTTGTTACTTGCTGCATCGTCATCCATTGCAGATGCTGCTGCTGTAGAATTAGCATGTGCCCATCCCTGTGCTCCTGCTGGCTTCTAACACAGCAGGAAAAGATAAATTCGCTCTTGTAGTGCCTTGCTAGCAAAAATATAGTGACTCCAGCCTAGTGCTATGGTACAGGAGTACCAGGGTTGCACTATGTTCCCTAGTTGTGGGAGAGTTTTCTTACTGATGCTGTAAAAAGGAGTAGCTAGTAGACCTACACCTGGTGGCAGGCGTCAGGAAAGGCAATTCTGGACTGCCATGACTCATCAGTCTTGATCTAGGCTTCATCCAAAGAGCCTGAGACTCCCCCATTCATAACCTGCTGTGATGATAGTAGCGTGTCAGACCTTCCCTTTATTGGAAAGTGCTTGAATTCATCCAGGATTTTGAAAGGGAAGTTACTTGACAAGCATAACTGATTGTCCTCTGAATCCTGGTGGTCAATGTGCCAGCAAGCCATTTCTGCTTCATGACAGCATCCTTAGCAGTGGTGTCCTTCTGACCTTGATTGTCCTGTGGGAGGAATGGTTCTGACTCACTGAAGTGTGGCTTTTCGGTTGCATTAATGGTGCTGCTGTTGCTTACTGACACTGCCCAGAATTCAGTTTTCCGGGTGATAAGACCGGTGTATCACTGAGCAGTTGAACCTTGTTTGCAGAGTCATAGCACAGGCATTGCTTGTGTAAAGAGATGGAAGGGATGGGGAGTGCTTTGTTGGGATGTTTCCCTGCAGGGGACAGAAGCTGGACTGGTAGCAGTATGGATTGCATGAAAAATTCGCATGTGACTGAACAAAAAGAGCTTTTAATTTAGGAAGCTGAGATTTTCCTAAAAAAAAAAAAAAATTTCCATGCTATTAGCCTCATGTTTTTCCTGCAGTCTATGCCTGCTTTTGGAAGCCTGCTTTCCTCCCTGCACCCATCCAACAGCAAGGCAAAGCAGTTAATGTGAGCCACATCACCCTGTAGGAGTCTAATACTAAATTAATTGTTTCCATTATATGGCCATTCTTCTGGGACTCGCTATGATGTTTGGATGGGATAATTCAGTGCTGAAATTTTTTTCTTTTTTTCATGTATTAAGCCTTTTTTAAAATTCCAATTGCAGATGTATTTTTGAAAGCTTAACAATATGTCAAATCTGTTGCACAAAGGACTGTCAGCTGCTGTTTGCTTTCTTCTGTCTTCTACTTTAATCAGGCAGGCCAGTAAATGATGTCAAAAGCATTTTTCTTTGCTCCTTCAGCTTATGCAAATCTGTTGCTTAGGAACGAAAGGGAGCTCCAGTCCCAAAAGGAACATCTTAGGCTGATCCGCTCGGCAAAAAGGCAGATTGTGCTGTCCAGAGCACAGAAAAAGAGCATTCAAACAGAGCAGATCCATCGTGTTGCTGTTCTCTGAGGTGCTTTAGCTATCAGGGTGTTAAAATGTTTTCTTCTCAGTCTGAATTGATAGGTAAGCAGTTGAACGGCTGAGGTGTTTGAAATTTAATTTAAATAGAACTAAAAGGGAGTTTTTGGAGGTTTGAAATAAAAATGAATATTTTAGTAATTGCTGTGCTATTCTTGGAAGAGAGAATCCGTTCCTTTTTTTCTCTTCTCATTACAAGGGCCCTTTGTGATTGGAGTCTCATGGTTTAACTTGAGTAGGAACATTACACAGAATATTGAATCAAACTTTCTTAGTAGAAAAATGATTTAATTGATTTTCTGCAATCCACTGGTGTAGAAGAATGACACAATGGGACAGAAGAAACCTGAAAATGTTGTGTTGCTATAGGGATAAAACTTAGCTTCTGCTGCTGTGCCAACCAATTCTGTTCTTGTGGGAATGCTGTCATTAGTTGCCATGGAATTTACTGAGGTTAGTCCTGAAGACCCCAGTTCAGCAGGCCAGTCAGTCATCTCCTTGAATAAACTTTCATTTGAATTTCTTTCCTTCAGTGCGTGGACTATGGGATATCTTAGCTTCTCTTTTGTTTTTGTCAATAATGTGCTTCTCTTGTCCCTCTTTAACTGCAGTACATAAAATTTTCCCTGATTTTCATCACAGAATTCCGTGCTTTTAAGTAGGGTAAGCTTTGATTTATTTATTTATGCAAAAGACATTTAAAATTATTTATTAATATTTATATTACTATATAATTATTTTAGGCAAAACCACTCATGTGGATACATATTTCATTAATGGATTGCACGGCAATTTTAATCTTCAGTATCCATGATACTATATTTTAATCTAAGATTCAAAGATTCTGCTTTTGCAGACTTGGGAAAGAAGAGAGGCAATGCCAAAGGAAGTTGCTGTTTAAAATACAGACATGCTTCCTCTTTGTCTTATTTTGAGCCTGGGAACATGTACAAGCACTTGGAGATCAACTGCATCCATTTAAAAACAAAATGTGTCCAGTGGACTGCAAAAAGACATGGGGCGTCCCTTCCCAATATCATTTTTCAGTCAAATGAAACACTATTTTCATGTGCAAAGTCAGAAAATATTCAAAAATTTCTGCAGTCCAGCAATTTTTTGTTGATCATTGAAACTCCACCTTAATTAACTCACTCTTTGGCATGATCCCTCTCCATATTTTTAATATGAAATAATTTTTTTCCACTTAAAATTCCAGTGTTGGAGAGCTTTTTGTGTTACGTAGAGAATACTCTTACCAAAACCAATTCCCTGGATGTCCCACACCACCTCTGCTTTCCTGGGCTGCATTCTTGAGCTAATATTTGCATGTGTTTTATTGCTGTTGGACGCGTGCTGGTTTCTAGGGCTTACACTGTCCTGGGTGCAGCTGGAGGGGGGGTGTGCTGAGCACATCTGCTTGTCCCACTCGTGCGCTTGCACTCACAGGTCTCTGAATGTTCTGTGGTAACTTCTCCTGCCTGGGGAAAGAGAGAGAAACTGTGCTCGAGCGGGTCAGGCTTTGCTGATCCCAGCTCAGAGCGTGGTGCGAGGCCCCTGGCTGCCAGCTGCAGCCCAGAACTGCTGATCCAACCCTTTGTGACCAGGGGCCCCAAACTCCCCTCTCGAGGGCTGGGAACTTGCCCTGCAGTTATGACGACCATAGGATATGTTTTTCCTGGACTGTTTCAGACTCTTTGAAGTGTAACTGTCTGCATTTTGAATGGATGCATGCTACATTTAAACTCTGTTTTCTGTGAGCTTGTGGTTAAGTGAAGTTAAAAGATGTGGAGAATTTATTTTCTTTTTTTTTTTCCCCCCGAGAGGCATATTTAAGATACTGGTATAGTGTGTAGCATGGTATTAAGAATGGTGAAGTAAGGCCAATGCTGATATTTTTCTGACTCTTCTCACCCTGAGATTCAGCAGTGACTCAAATCTTTGCTCATTCAGCTCTTCCACGTGCCTGGCCAAGTGCTGCTGGAGGTGCTGGGATGTGTGTTTTGGGGCAGGGAGGGAGAGGGTCTGTCAAAAGAGACGGTAGCAGTAGTTGGGCTGCTCTGAAGAGTACAGGACTTCAGGAGAGATTTGCTCTGCTGTCACTGCCATGTGGTGTTCCTTCAGGAGCAGATGGGACATGCCTCAGTTTACAACACCCTTTTTCAGAGTCAGTCCGAAAAGCAGGATGAATGATTCAAGGGAATTTATTTTATCCAACACGTTTTCATCTACCCTTACTAGTTTGCTGCAGCACTTCATGCCAGGGCAGCATAAAGACCCAGCTGAACAAAAAACCACTTGCTTTGCTCTCAGACTGTTGGGGACATTCTGGTAGTTTAGCTGAAGAAAGTGCGTTCCTTTACATCACTGTCTCTTTTATACTTTTATTTTTATTAGAGGTTAATGACAGAAGGAAATCATTGTCCCTGAACAGCCGAGCTGTTGCCTAAATGAGATGAACCCTGTCAGCCCTGCGTGGTGAGGCTGGTTGCTGTGTCTCCATGTGTAATTCTGGTGTTGTGGGGAGGTATCATCCACAGCATTGACTGCTCACTCAGATCTTTCCCCTGCTTGTGATATTGTTGCCTTTTCCTGGGCTTAGAATTAAAAGCCAAACACGGTTAGAGGGGAAAAAAGGGTTTTACCTCTGTATTTATTCAAGGATCCTTTGGTGCATCACATCTAGGTGGAAAGCACCCCTGAGTGCACATTGAAAATGCATACCCAAAAGTGCCCACCAGGATGCCCACCCCAGGAATGCACCAGGGTGCACCCTCTGAACATTGCACACACACACAATGCACACACACACACACAGATGCACCTAAATGCACACCCCCCGATGATTCGCGTATACAATTATAGACCTTGCACATTAGCATATCTATCAAAGATTCCCCAATGAGAGGCTCAAGAGAAGCCCCTGTCCTGAGGAACCTTCCCCCTGGATGGGCCTGTCTTAGTTTACAGAATGTGTTCTGGAGAGGACCTGGGTGTCTGGGGCTTTCTGACCCAACTGCGATGTTCCCAAGATGTTTGGTCTCTTGGCTTAACAGAACTTTGGGTCTAAGCTGGTTATCAGACTTGGGGAATTACAAGTATGTGGGCTAAAAGCACCAAGGATACATGCAAAGCTGTATGACAGGGTATATAAAAGGGGTATATGAAAAAGCAAAAATTATCATGGCATCAATATCAGCAAAACCTTTCTTTCATTTTCCACAGAAGTTTAATTTTCAGGGCACAAGATGAGCATATGGTAGCAACAGACACAGTTGTGTCCACTGTCTGATCTTTCCAGTATGCAGCAATATACCAGAAGATGTACTGTAAGGAGCTGACAGCAAAAAACCACCTGGAAATCTGTTTCCAGATTGTTACCTGCTGCAGTCCACCATGCTTTGAGAGGGAAGCCTGCTGTTTTTCCTGCTCCGGTGGTTGTGTGAGGATAAATCCTTAGGGATTTCAAAGTGAGGGTGCTTAGGTGTCCTCAGGGTGTCAAACCTTTGAGTGAGTGATGCAAAGGAACACAGTGCCTGTCAGGTGTGGTATTTAGATTTTAATTTTTTTTTTTTATTTCAGGGAAGTTTAACATTGTTACTCCAACTTCCATGAAGTAAAGGAACAATTGTCATAAAGTAAATGCCTCTGCTTTCTGTGTCTAAATCTTCTGAAGAAAAGTTGGCTTTCACTGTAGCTTTATATTCTCTACCTTTATTTTTATAACTAAAGGACTGAATTATACTGTTCGTCAGTTTTCTGTGGGAATGTTCACTTGACAGTCTTAGTACAGGTGATAATGACAGTTTGCAAGTAATTTAAATGGTGTATGTACTTGTATTCTCCAAGGACTTTCCATTCTTTCCCTGTGTATTTTCAAGATACTCAACATACCTTTTGGGGTTTTTTAAATGTTTTGTGGTAACATGATACCAACCTCATCATCTCCCTATCTTGTCTAACACAGCCATAACACTGCATCTGATAACTTTTGTGGTGAAGGGCTTTATTTTTCACCAGTAAGTAGATATCATCAAACCCAGTTATTTGAGGTAGAACTTTTATGTTGGGAATCAATGTCTTTTTGAAACTCAGCTGGACTGATTCATAAGACCATTAGAGGACATTTCTGGGAAGTCTTGGCCAGAGTCTAAAGAGGAACTGTATGGTAATTTCTTCACTTCGAAGATCTCAATAAGGGTACAGTTACCTAAGTTCATTTGCTTTACCCATATTTATTTTTTTTAACTTGGTTGCTAGCTACAAGTTTTATCTGTTGGATTGTGTGCACTGCTGCTGAACATGTATAAGAACGATCTTGTATCATCAAGCATATTTTTTCCTGGTTTAGCTATTTGTAGGCTGAGTCCTGCTTAACTCTGTCACTGAAAGAAAGCTTGTTGTTATAGCTACTTAACTCTCTAGAATTTGGGGGATTTTTTTTTACCTCTAAGTTTGAGAACAGAATAGTTTCAGCAATCCTTTCTCTCACAGTTATTCTGAAATTAATGCTCTCTTCTCTATTCTCTGCTTTCTCAGTCCTTACCTTCTGTAGTTTTTATTATTTCTTCTGGTCAGTTTTCTATTTTTTTTTGTCCAGAACACTTTTCCCTGTAATTTGCTCCTGTTCGTATTTTCTTCCAAATAATCTGAAGCTTCAGGAGGCCCAAAAGAGCATGGCTGAGAGATGCATGCTGTCTGTTTTCTGATATGCTTGGAATTAAGAATATAGATCTTCTGCAAAGTCTTAGACATTATTCTAAGGATGGAGATGTGGAAATGGTACCTCTACTGGGACTGACAGTCATCTCCTCTAAATACCAAAGCAGTGTTGTTAGCAGGGCACTGCTTACCACACAGTTGCATGGCTGGGAGCAATGGTACAGAATTATGACATTTTAAAAAGATTGCCAACTCTTTTTTTGTGAGTATTTTCAATAATAATCCAGTTCTGAAGTTAAAGCAAAATGTAAACAATGCTAGAGGAGCTTCCTTTTTTTTGCTTAGTTTTTCACATGGACAAAATAAGAGAGAGGCAGCTCAGTGAGCTTCTCCACAGCACAAGCTCTTCTGAGCAGGTCAGGCCCATGTGGTGCTCATCTCCTTCAGAACTGAAGGAAAAGAAGGATATCCTAGTTTAAGCTAGGCTGCAGCCTTGTACTAACATACTAAAAAAACCCCAAACCCTGGAACCGATATCTCTGATCCTTGGACATGGTGGGACTTGGTACTGTAAGGCTGAACTTTGTTTAGAGATAGGGATTTTCTTGCTTTGAAATCTGGAAAAAGGAACTGAGAATTGACACAGCCGTTGCTCTCCCCTACTTAGAAAGCTGTGTGCACTCATCAAACACCAAAATTTAGCAAAACAGCTTGCTGGTGTATGTGATTCTGTCTCCTCAAGGGAGAATGTCAGATAGTGAATGTTGAATGTTTACTAATTACGTTGTGTACAACCAGGAAAACATGTTCTTGGAGTGCATTTTTACTTTAGTGCTTTAATGATGGGTCATAATCCAAAGATACCAAAAAGAAAAAGATTATTTCAGAAGTAGTGCTTATACGTCTTCTACCTGAGAAAACGTGTCCTGGAAAATCTCACATGGGTACAGAACTGGAAACAGAGCATTGTAGGAATTTAGTAGGGAAAGAAATTCTCAGTTTGGGTAAATGTCCTAGTATAACTATAATGATGAGTATGACTGCAGCATTTTAGTCTGTTCTCAGTTATGTAAACTCCTAATCAAACTTTTTTTTTAAGTAAATCTTTGAAGTTTCTTATGTTGTCTGCCATAAAGGAATCTGTTAAAATATTAGGTCTCCTGCCCAGTAATTTCATCTGTTAAAAACTCATGACTCTTAAGGAGGCAAAGCTATCCAATTTTGTGTCTTGGGAATTTTAGCTTTTCTTAAATTAATTTTTCTGGGCTTAGGGGAAAAAAAAAATCTGGTTTTGCCAGCCCTTCATCATTGTGCATGAGAAACAGCTGTTGTCTTTTGGAGCCTGTTTTATCAACAAAGCTAAAGAAGGGGAAAAAAGCCCTGAACCAGTTCCAGCTGTGCCCCTGCCGTTGTTGTCAAACCTCCTCTGTTCACTTCTGGGGGGGCAGAGGGGAAACGTGAATCACACCCTCGCAACGTTTGCAAATGTGTCGAAGCTGAGCAGGAAGGAGCTGCTTCCTCTTTCGTGTCTTGCTAGATGCTGGAGTGCAAAGGCTGGAGAGCAGGGACATTGAACTTGGCCAAGGAAACACCAGGCGTGTGGATACCTTTGGCAAAATTGCAAAACGGAGCTGTCAGCGAGCAACCTCAAAACAAGAACACATTTACAGCTGTCTGTGCCCAATGGCTTTTGTTTTCCTGCTTTGAAAAACGCTGATCTTTGTGAAATCATGCTGAAGGACTTCAAAAAATGTTCCTTCCCTTGTTTCTTTTCACAACCCAGAGGGCAGCAGGAAGCTTTTGTTTCTTGTTTGTGTCTCTGGCCTGTTAGTGAGGGTTTCCCAGACTTGTGCTATTAAATAGATGGCAGTGTAGGTCAGCTGGGATTTTGGGTTCTACTTTTAAATTGTTTTCTAAGTATTAAAAAAAAAAATCCACAGGTAGTCTAATGTCTCATAGTCTGAACACAGAAGGCTGATGCTGGAGGATTACTCCTGTGCAGCTGTAAATATTGAGGCCAAAAGCATGCAGGTGTGCTTTCAGAATTGGGATGTACGGGCCACATCTTCAGAATAT
This sequence comes from Gymnorhina tibicen, assembly GCA_013399875.1. NCBI lineage: Eukaryota > Metazoa > Chordata > Aves > Passeriformes > Artamidae > Gymnorhina > Gymnorhina tibicen. Next base: position 1,033,311 of record VXAZ01000782.1, on the reverse strand, counting down.
TCACTTGTAGTGCTGAGGGAAGTACAAGTCAGGAGCCTGGCTTTTGCAAGTGCCTGGCTCTGTTCTACAGCAGGGGCCCAAGTCATCAGTGGACCATGTTTCAGGAGGAGAAGGAAGATATGTGGACTGGGGAGGTGGGGAGAGGGTGCTGATACTTTCCTTGCACGCAGTGACACCTCCCCTTTACACAGATAGTTGCAGTAGGTTTTGGTGTAGAACGGCTGGCCATTTTTCACTATGGGTTTTAGAAAGTTTTTTGTAGTGCTTTCTTGGAGCCAATGCTTTGTGGCCATTTGCCTGTCCAGTGGGGGAGAGGGCTATGGGCCCATTGGTCCCACCACCGGCACATCCCAGAGCAGCTGCACAACTGGGAGTTTGTAGTTTGACAGGGAGGCTAAGAGGTAGAAAAGTTTCAAGTTGGAAGGAGCCTCTCAGTTAAACTGTTTTCTTTCTTAGCTAAAGCTTGATTTATAGTACTCAGACTCATATATAAATTACCCATAGTTAGACTCATCTGTAGATGTTCTGACTTCTTGGCAGCTCAGTTTCCTTTAGAGTAAAACTGTTCAGTCTGACCTCCTCACAGGACTTTTGTCCAGCCATGGAATTTTTTTTGGCATGTGTTCATTTATCAAAGGGAGGACGCAATGTTCTTTGCCTGTCTCTAATTTGAGAATAATTGTGGTTCTTGTGTTGGAGCTTGATCTGGGTGTAGGCAGGTGTTGGGCAAGCATCCTGGCACAGGTTTGCCAGCCAGCACTCCTGTCAGTCCAGTCCTTCATCCCTTTTTTGGCAAGGATCACAGATTGCACAATATGAGCATTTGTTTATTTATTTATTTTAACAAAAACTGATATGCTCAGGCTGGGAGCAAGGTTTGGGCTGGGCTTTCAAAAAGAAACAGACCTCTGAATCTTTTTGTTGATTGTTGCTTGTAAAGTCATTGGCATGCTCTCTCCACATGTGGTACATTAGCTTTGCAGCAATGGCTTGGTACACAGGGTTGATCTCTGGAGATAGATAGGTAATCACTCCTGGTTGCTGTCTCTCCTTGGGTTTGGGTTTTGGTTCTGTTTTTTTGTCAGCTGAGCCCTTCCTTGGAGGTAAGGCTGCTGTTTCTGTGGGTCTTTCCCCAGGAATGTGTAACTAGTCAAGAGAAAGCGAGGAGGCGTTTCTGCCAGGCCAATAAAAGTGCAGTGAGTGGTGGGATCGCCAGCCCATGCCAGCTGTCTTGCAGCAAGTTTTTGTCAAAGCTGCATCGGGATCTGCTTGTACCCTTCCTTTATGTGGGGATGGCACAGGTCCATGGGGATAACACATGCCAGGCAGGGTCCTGCTTCTCTGGGATGTGGATGCTCAGTGTTCCTTCCCTCCTGGTTAGAGCTGAGGGCAGTGCTCAGCTGCTCCTTGCACCATAGGTGTATGGTTTTTCTCTGGTAAATGGGGGAAAATAACTTGCAAAATAATGAGACATCTTCATTAGAGATACTACCTTAAAAATCAGTATTTTTTTTTTTCACTTCACTGAGGAGCATGAGTAGATCATTATAAGAAGTGGGTGACTGAGTTGTTCCACCCCACATTTTCTTCCTAAATTTTCACAACATTACAGAATGGGTAAGGTTGGAAGGGACTATGGTGGCTCATCTGGTCCAACCTCCCTGCTGAAGCAGAGTCATTGTGGAGCACATGGCACAGGATTGCATCCAGACACTTCTTGAAAAGTTCCAGTGAAGGAGACTCTACAATTTCTCTGGGCAGCCTGTTCCAGTGCTTAGTCATTGGTCACAGATTCTCCAGGTTTCTTCCCATTGCTGTTCTTGGTTCAAAACCCCATGTAGTGGCAGCAGTCGAAGGTTTATGGAGATTGCCATGGCCCTGAGGGGTCTATCATCAACTACCCAAAGCAGGTCTGGATGTCCTAGGACATGAAACGCTGGAGACTGCTGGCACCTTTTGTCAGACTGGTCTCCTGAAGATGATGTGGTTGTAGTAGCTCTAGTGCATAGTTTCGAAAGCACATTGCCTCAAAACTGAGCATTAGAATCATCCTTTCCTCTATTTTTGATGTATTTCTGGAGTCCAGCAGTGGGGGAAGAGAAACATTCCTCAAGTCTTAAAAGTAAGGACAAGGGTGTTAATCTCAAAAGTTTTACTTAAACTTGTATTCGAAAATCAGCTGAGTTTCTGTTTGACTGTTTCCCTTCCATTTTGGTTGAAGGGAAACTTCCCATTTCCCACAATATAAATAGTTCCCTGCTCTTCATATTACTCATTTGTTTACTGTGTATCTAGTAAGACATATAAAGTTATATCTATGTGTATGTATGTATTTTCTAACCAGGTGCAAAATGACTGCTCAAGTAACTCTGGAGGATGCCTTGTCCAACGTGGATCTCTTGGAGGAATTACCATTGCCAGATCAGCAACCGTGTATTGAGCCCCCACCATCATCTCTTCTTTACCAGGTATTTTCTCATTACAGGAAAAAGTTTTTCCATTTCCCATTGCTGTTACAAAAGAGTACGCGTTGCCCAAAACCAAAGTGTGTTTATATTTGCAATATGTATAATTTTTTTTTTTCATAGAACAATAGTATGATTTGGGTTGGAAGGGACCTTAAAGATCATCTAGTCTAACCCCTCTGTCACGGGCAGGGACACCATCCACTAGACCAGGTTGCTCAAAGCCCCATCCAGCCTGGCCTTGAAGACTTCCAGGGATGTGCCAGCCACAACTTCTCTGGGCAATCTGTTCCAATGTCTCGCCACTCTCACAGTCAATAATTTCTTGCTAATACCTAATCTAAACCTGCTCTTAGTTTGAATCCATTCCCATTTGTCCTGTCACTACATGCCCCTGTACGAAGTTCCTCTCCAGCTCTCTTGCAGGACCCCGTTAGGTGCTGGATGTTGCCATAAGGTCTTCCAGAGTCTTCTCTTCTCCGGGCTGAAAAATGCCAGGTTCTCAGTTTTCCTTCATAGGAGAGGTGCTGCTGCCAAAGACTTAATTCCATGTTTTCCTTTCTTTGCAGCCAAACTTCAACACTAATTTTGAAGACAGAAATGCTTTTGTCACTGGTATTGCAAGATACATTGAGCAGGCTACAGTCCACTCTAGCATGGTAAGTAGATGTTCTGATAGGCACTTTTGTCTTACTTAGAATAAAAGGAGAGGAATGTGTCTTCTTGCAGTTCATTATAAGAATTACAGTCACAGAAAACAGGTTACCTACAACACTTCCAGGAGGAGGTAAGATGAAAAAGTGTGTGGCTTTTCTTTTTTTTTCAAACACACTTCTTAAAAATCTTTTAAATTGCCTTTCCTCTTGAGCAACTAATGTTGTTCAAAGATTCTCTTCTTTCATGGCGTTCTTGGAAAATTAGGAATAATATGTCGTATAATTCTAGAGGCCTGTTCACAAACGGTGGAATGGGCAGGTAAAGCACCTGGTTACATGCTACTGAAAATTATGTATGTTTACATCAATCTACTTTTAAAATTATATGGTTACTCCTTAAACTGTTTTGATTGTGTGGATATTGTTGTACCTCTCATTTGCCATGTAAAAAATTGCTCTACATGTACTGACTCTTTCATCCTTGACCATTCCATCTGGAGTCCCTGAATTTAAAAAGAGGAATAAGTACCATCCCATCACTCTCCCTCACCCCAAGATTAGCATTTTTATTTATACTTATAGATCACAGTGTCATTAGTTTTGGGAAAAAAGAACACATAAACCGATCTGATCTGGGGAGATAACGATGGTGTATCATTCAGCATGCAATAGATGTGTGTTTGTACATAAACATTCTGATAAGATAAATAGGTTCATTTGGACAAGGGCTTGGAATGACAGAAGACACGTGGATATAATAATTTTGTATTACGATGGCTAATTATATTGAGTGTCTTCCCTACAGAATGAAATGCTAGAAGAAGGTCAGGAATATGCAATTATGTTATACACGTGGAGAAGCTGCTCGAGAGCCATTCCCCAGGTAATGGATGAAAACTGTACTGTCATGCAACATGTGAACTTCTGTCTTCTTTTAGTGGGGAGTTACACAGACAAAGCTTTGTCAGTGAGATCTGGAGTCTGCTTTGATTCCTGAATTGTTAAGCTGGGAGTGCCACAGAACAGTGTCTTTTAGCACTTGGGGACCAGTTGGACTTTACTTTTTTATAAGGCAGCTATAGCAGTACCTCATGGGGTTTGTGTCAGTCTTACTTTTTGGTTCAAGGGGTAATGTGCTTTAAAAGGAAAACTTTTGACTGTGGGATCTCCTTGAGCTCAACATTTCAGTCAAGAGAATGGACTCTTCCCACTCCCCAGTTTAATACTTAAATTCAAAACAGGTAGCATATCGTGTAGCAATTAACATTCAGGTTAAACATGTAAGTTTCTAGACACTACTACTCCAAGGTAGCCACTTTCTAAATGTCAGAGCTACGTAGTGCTTTCTTGATCTGTACACAAAAAAACCCTCTGCTGTGAATAGGGCACAAGTCAGCTTCAAATGTCTGGGAATGGCTGTACAGGAGTGGGGTGGGAAGAATATTAAGAGGGATCAGAAAATTGAACAAAATTATTACCATGAGTTGAGTCCTTCCTTTATAATGAATTTGTAATGCAATTATTTTTATACTGAAATACAAGGAAGGCTTATCCTGTGGTGTAAATATTTAGAGTGGAAGTTGGGTAACCTGTTTTAATTTACAGTTCTGGCCCTATTTTAGTGCATGATTTTGAGCAAGTGGCTCACTGTGGAAAGAATATTGTTCTAACCCTACTGAGGCGTTTGACAACTAAATTACTTGCTGTAAGGTAATAGGAAGATCTTAGACTGTTTTGGGTTTTTTTACACACAATTAAGCTTAGAAGATTAGCATAAAATTACCAAACCTGGAAACTTTCGTCTTGAAGTTTGTCTCTTTAGGATGATAATGCATTTTCTCAGGATCTTAGTTGCTGAGGCTTTATCAGGGAAAGTTCCAAGTATAATAACCTCTTTAATTATCCACAGGTCAAGTGCAACGAGCAGCCTAACAGAGTAGAAATTTATGAGAAAACTGTGGAAGTTCTGGAGCCAGAAGTCACAAAACTGATGAATTTTATGTATTTTCAGGTAAAAGGAATGGAAACAAAATTTGTCAGTAGGCTTGTAATTTTATATTCCTCTTTTGTATACTTCATATTGCGTGCTCAGGTACTGAACCTAGTCATTATGCGTTAGAAAAAACACACCATATTCTCCCACAGAAGGGCAGGATTTTTAATGCCTATCTTAAAAACCTGAGGCAATCTCCATTAAGAACTTCAACGTAAAATCAAAAGTAATTGCGTATAGTCCCTGTGCAGCACGTGGGGACAGAGATCTGTCACTTTAGGAAGAAAGGAAGTAGAAATATAATGTGTTTCACATGTATACATAAAAACATCTCAGCACAGAAACAGTTTGCCGGGGAATGAGGGATTCACAAGTCTGGACAGCAGAGGAGCAGGTGCAGCTTTGCTACGGCGATTCATAATTGAGGCAAGCTAACTCAGTTGTTGTGACCTGCCAGCCACCCGAGCTGGAGAATAGCAGTCTGTCTTGCTTTCTCCTCCCTCCTGGCAGCTTGCCATCTATTTCAATGGACTGAGGATGTTTCCAGGCATTATTCAGAGCTGGAGCAACTAGAGCCTGTGAGGCCCAGAGCACACAGGAAGGAGGAGATTGTTTGTACTCAGTAAGACCCCCAGTTTGGGAAGACAACAGGAAATGTTACATTTCATTCAATCTCCTTTCATTCAATCAGATTAGAGCTCTAAAGTCAGAACAGATTCCTTTTTACATTTGAAGTTGCTGTCTTTTCTGTATTTGTAATCTCCGTCTGAAATGGCCCTGGTGTGTGCTTGGAAATAAGCCCTCAAATAAACATGTGCCAGGATGACTTAAGAGAGCTGGCATGTACAGTGTGCTGTGGGTGTTTGTTTGTTCGTTTGTTTGTTTGAAGGGAGCATTCCTATAATTTGTCTTTTAATTCATATCTACTTCCTCACTAAAGAGCATTAAATCCCTTTTTTCTGAGGGCTTTTAAACTTCATAGAATCACAGAATAGTTTGAGTTGGAAAGGGTCTTGAAAACCATATAATCCAACCCCCTTCTGTGAACCGGGGTATTTTTGACTTGATCAGGTTGCTCGGAGCCCCATCTAACCTGGCCTCGAACGCTTCTAGGGAAGGGGTATCCACAGCTTTTCTGGGCAACCTGTTCCAGTGCCTCACCACCCTCACTGTAAAAAAACTTCTTCCTTATATCCAATCTAAATTGACCCTCTTTTAGGTTAAAAACATTACCCCTTGTCCTATTTTTTATTTATACTTTTAATTACTTTTATCTGCGAAGAGGAACCTTGGCTCTTGTGTCAGGCAAGCTTGGTGGCAGAAATCACTGGTGACACTTGTAGCACACATCAAGTACGTAGCGGAGGAGCTGAAAGGCCTGTACTCATGCCTTGTTAATTTTGCATGCTTTGAACATTTTTCTGCTTCAGTGGAGCTTTCTTACTGGACCAGCTCTAGGTAGGTGAAGAAACTTTTTCCCTGGAAATGTCATGGCTTTTACTCCCTGTTTTTCTGTCTTTTCCTCTCATTAGAGAAATGCAATTGAACGGTTCTGTGGGGAGGTGAGACGCTTGTGCCACGCAGAGAGAAGGAAGGACTTTGTGTCTGAAGCGTATCTGATCACACTGGGAAAGTTCATCAACATGTTTGCAGTGTTGGATGAGTTGAAAAATATGAAGTGCAGCGTGAAGAATGACCACTCAGCCTACAAGCGGTAAGTGGCAAGGGGCAGCAGGACTTGGGCCTTTGCTGCCAGGATTCAGGCCTCCCACGAGATGGCAGCAGTTGCTTTTTTTCTGACAGCTTTTTCTTCAAAAATAGTCTTCACTTGTGGGACAGGTTACCTTGAAACTAGGGATGGCTTGACTGCAGTTAGGCGGTTGAGTACATCTGTTTTCTTTGTGCTATTCTTCCAGCAGCAAAAGGTTTTTCTGCCTTTGATGCCAAGCTGTCAAATACTCATGTCTTGGTGTATGCTAAATGTACTGCATATACTTTGTTCAGTAAAGCTTCTGTTTTTAGAGGAAGCTGGCTTTCTGGTTGCTTGTGCTACTTCTATTCTGATCTGATCTATTCTATTCTTGGCATCCACTTTTGACGTTCGTAGCTGAGAGTTGTTTTACTTGTTCTTAACGTATTTCAGCTTTGCTGTTCAAAATCATTGGGATTGCAGGTATGCAGGGAGGGGAGGGGTGAGATACCAGTGGCCAAGTTGAGCTACCAGATGGTATCAGATATCTTCTGTTGAACATAGTGGTCAGAGCAGTAGGACAAGACAGCCTTTGTGCCAGCTCTAGCATCTGTGGTCTTTCATGCAGAAAACTATTCAGTCAATGACTAGCCAAATTTAGTGTTGCTTCTACTTACGTGAGATTTAGTTTCTTTCTCCACCCGTTGTAGTTGTTGTTGTGCCTGGAGACCTCCTAAACTTATCTTTTTCTTTGGAGGTGTGCTTCTGCAGGTCAAACTCTTGTTTTCTGGAAGACTGACTTTTCCTGGGTTGTTGAGTGGCTTGGATTTATAGATCCACAGCTGCACCCAGCTGAAGGATATAGCCAATGTTTTTTCATTTGGGTTTTATTGGACCTTCTAAGTAGGGGTGTAGTGAGGAATCCGGGATAGTAAACCAGTTTATTTTGGGTAAATTAAGTCCATCTCTCTCTTCTACTGAACTTCTCACCTTTTTTTTTGAGGAGATAGATTTACTTACAAACAGTTCTGGCTGAGGGAAATACTGTTTTTTCTTCTGTTTTTTAAAGAGCTGCTCAGTTCCTGAGGAAAATGGCAGATCCTCAGTCCATTCAAGAATCTCAGAACCTTTCCATGTTCCTTGCCAACCACAACAAGATAACACAAGTAAGCTTTAATTGTCTTCTTGCAAGTTACCTAATGCTTTGCAAAAGTATTAAAAAAAAGGTCTTCCAGTTTGGTAGTAAGTGTTTTTTCCCAGTCAGTGTAACTAGTTAACTAATGTCCTTCTTTTTCTTTTCCAGTCTTTGCAGCAGCAGTTGGAGGTGATTGTTGGCTATGAAGAGCTGCTTGCAGATATTGTGAATTTGTGTGTGGACTACTATGAAAACAAAATGTATCTAACACCCAGTGAGAAACACATGCTTTTGAAAGTAGGTTTCTTTTGGGTACAGAATTAAAGAAAGAATGTTGAGGCAGGGCACAGGTGTTTGAACTCCAGATTGTTTCTGGTTGTTTTTGTTTTTTTTAAAAGGAACCAGATTAAGCAAATAATTCAAATTACTGCTTTTCCCCGTCAGTGTCTTTTTGCTGTATTACATGTTAAAAGTATTTAGAAAGCCTCTAATCCATTTTTGTTTTTCATAAATTGAAGTTGACCCAGTTGAACTGCATCCAATTCTATGGAATTGAGTTTCTGTGAAGTATAATGACAGCAGAAGGGAACTATTTATGTTAGATATGTGGCAAGTTTGTTTAAAAAGCTTTTGGAAGTGAGGCTGTGTATCAAATATTTCAGGGAACAAGTGTCTTGAAGTTAGGATTAATAAGTCAGTTTAGTTAGCTGGAGTATGTACATGTAATAGGAGGGTGCTGGGCTGTATGCAATGTGGCTGATATGATCAGCTGCATGTCTTGCAATGAAAGAAAAGATGTAGAGTAAGAACTGAAAATTTGCCTCATGACAAATATTTTGAGTCACTTCAGTGTTTCACTTTTGAAGAGCTCTGTTTATTAGGTATAAATGAAAGTCTCCTGAAACCACACATGAACTCTAGAGCATTTATGTTCTGTCTGCAAGGGTGTCCAGTGTGACTTTTGTATTTAGGCCTTTTGTTTGGTAGAGATGCTTAGAACACAGAAAGTGGATCTGCTCGGCTTCTGTAAATACTAAATAGAATCATAGAACATGCTGAGCAGGGAGGGACCCACAAGGATCATCGAAGTCCATCTCCTGGCCCTGCACAGCACCATCCCCAAGAGTCACACCATGTGCCTGAGAGTGTTGTCCTAACGCTCCTTGAACTCCGTCAGGCTGGTGCTGTGACCACTGCCCTGGGGAGCCTGTTCCAGTGCCCAGCCACCCTCTGGGAGAAGAACTTTTTCCTGACAAATTTATAACCTTATGTTAATTAATACCTTGGACAAAATGTAATTAGATTTTTTTTTGGATGCTTCTGAGTTCTTGTGTGTATAATTCAGAGAGGCACTGAAAGCCAGAAGAAAAATCACTCAGAGATGTTAGATCTAAACCTCTGTTACCAAATCGGTTTGCATGTACAGAATTTGAATAAAATGGAAGTGAAAAGAAAAGCTTTAAAAATAGCCAGACTCTCGTTTCAGTGAGATTTTTTTTTATGCTAAACCTTTATACAAACAAGCATCATCTTTTAAGGGTAGCTGATCAGGCTAATGTTAATGTAAAAACTGCTAATACAGATAATAAAAGAAAAGTACAGAAATTTATGTATTTGAAAATATATTCTGTTTGAAGGAGGTTGGGTGTTTCAGGATGGTTTTAAAATGTAACTTTTTAAATTATATGAAGAACAGACTTACAGGTTTTTACTTCTGAGGTCCTTTTGTTGAAGGCTTAATTTTTTCCTTTTTCAGGTGATGGGCTTTGGATTATACCTGATGGATGGAAGTGTCAGTAACATCTATAAGTTGGATGCAAAGAAAAGGATAAATTTAGCCAAGATAGACAAGTACTTTAAGGTTGGTCAAGATGTGATTTTAAAGGTAGTTTCTCTTGCATTTTAAATATATTTAAACAGAATAAAGATCACTTTGGATTATAATATGGGTAAATAATGGTTTCCTTTCACTATGATTTGTGTTAATAATTTATCTAATCTGGTTTGTTCCCTGTGTACAGCAGTTGCAGGTTGTCCCCCTGTTTGGTGACATGCAGATTGAACTTGCAAGATATATTAAGACCAGTGCCCATTATGAGGAAAATAAATCCAGGTAGGAAGGAGAAAGAAACTGAGTGGAGCATCTGGGATGGGGAAAGTCTGACCCTTGGAGTATGTTTTCATAATCACCTGTTAGTACATGGGTCTGTGGCAATTAATAGGATTTTCACTTGGTCATCTTTTTGGTGTGGGTATTTCACTATTAATGCAATTCATGTAATGGATACAACTAAAGAGACAGATGATTTAAAAACCTTTCTATGCTGCTGAGCTCATTCTTGTATCTGTGACATTTCTTATCACCTGGGTTGGAAGAAATTAATTTTATATTACACTGGTTTAATATTTAATTTTTATTTTTTCCTTTAAATATGAAACTTTCTTTAAAAGAAATGAAGGATTTTACTAAGCAAGGTGAGCAGTAGTAGTGCATGGGTAAACAGGCATGTGTACATTGTATATGGAGCAGCAACTTAGCTTGTCTCCCCCCTGTTTTTTATTTTTTTTTTTTGGCTAGGTGTGCAGTACAGCAAAACAGTTGGAAAATGCAGCCAGTTGTTGCATTAATGGTTCCATGGTTTTTGGTTATTGCTTTGTTTTAGTGAACCTTTCTGTGCTCCTCCAAGACCTTGCCTCCATGCAGTTACATGAATTTAGAATGTTGTGCTTTGCATTTTAATTCCTGCAGAAAAAGCCACATAACTTGCATGTAATTGCTAAGAGAAAATCGACAGCAATGGGCCTACTGAGCTACTAAAAATATGAGGCTACTTAACATGACATTCTTGGTAGCATGTTTTTTGTGTACCTCTTGATAACATGTTAATAGTATTTGATAATGCCTTTTTTATAGCTGGGAGCATACTATACACTCTTCAGAGTTCAACAAGAATAAACAAAAAAAAATTTGCGGGTGGCTACATGTATCTTACAGCCTGTACCTGTACTTCTGCCCTAGCTTTCAATCCTTTTTGGTCTTGTTCCTAAGAGAGATGCTGGTTTGTATTTCATAGCAGCAGCCTTTAAAAAACAGAAAGAAAAACTCCCAAAACAGAAAAGAAAAATTTTACAGTTCTTTCTTAAGACTTGGAAGAAGTGCTGTTTGAACTCAGAAGGGCAGTTCATCCCTAATGGCTTGTGCAGGGGTAGAGGTAGAGGTGTGAAAAGAGGAAAAGCCTTAAACAACAGAGAAGGAAAATATGCAAAAAAAAAAAAAAAAAAAAAGCAAAAGTAGTGTGTTGTGGATGTTTCTTTGCAGCATCAGTTGTGCTGTTTATTGTTGAAACTGATTTAGGTGGGGGTTGTTTTGTCTTCTGAAACAGGTGGACATGCACGTCTTCCAGCAGCAGTCCCCAGTACAATATATGTGAGCAGATGATCCAAATCAGAGAAGACCATATGCGTTTCATATCTGAACTGGCTCGTTACAGTAACAGTGAGGTGAGTGGGGTTAGAGCTACACGTGCAAATTTCACGTCACTCATTAACAGTTATTGTTAAGTATCTGAAAAGCAGGTAAATCTCTGCCTAGGTAAATGAGAGAGCTTGGCCACCTGAGTCAAGAAAAGTTGGCTGCAGGTCTAGTACCCATTCTCTGCATTATATTTGTACTATTTAAATTTAACATAACAATGACATGTCATCCAAACTCTAACATCCTTCTGCCTCTTTCTCTCTGTGTATCTCAGATTATCCAAGAAATGTTGATATTTTATTATATCTCATTTAGCATATGTTGTCTAGCCCTTACTCCAAAGAGGTGCTTGTAACAGTTTAAACAAAACTTGAATTTTAGACATAAGTAAAAGAACACAGAAATGCATATGTCCTCATGCATATATAGTATATGGAGAGAACATATAACTGTATATTCTATGTAATTGATGTCTTGAATTCGTCTGCAACAATATTGTGGTCATTAGGGATACCACTGATTTCCATCTCTTGACCAAAATCTTTGAAGTTTATCTATGTAAGTCTCTAGAAGAAAAAGCTGATGTTAATGCAGGTGTTGGTATGTGATGCTGTTTTAGTGCCTCAGTCAATGTAGAAATTTGGCTGTGGATGCTGAATACAGCATGTTCTGATATGGATTTGGGTGTGGGTTTTTTTTTTTTTTCTTTTTTTTAGGTGGTGACTGGGTCTGGTCGACAGGAAGCTCAAAAAACAGATGCGGAATATCGGAAGCTCTTTGATCTCTCTCTCCAAGGCCTGCAGCTTCTCTCCCAGTGGAGTGCCCATGTCATGGAAGTGGTATGTAACATGGGAAATAAAACCAAATGAAAACCAGGTGACTTGGTGAGGTTAGACAGAATAAAACAGCTTTCTTTTAATGGACTGAAAAATACATGTTGTGTTTTCACACGATCACAGAATATTCTGAGTTGAAAGGGACCCACAAGAATCTTGTTCCCTTAATTCCCCTCTTCCTTCTTCCTTCACTCCTTTTCTCCTTCTGCTTCAAACCTCATTCTTAGAGGATGGTACATGGTAGTTCTCAGAGTCTAGGAGTAATGTTGCTGCTTTGAAGATCCAGTAGCTCGTAGCTCACAGAGTACATTCAACTTGTTCTATTTAATGGATAGGCTGTCACCTGTGAACCTTCACCAGATGTTTTAATGTCACTCTTGATATAAACATTTTGTAGATGCAGACTTCACCATTTCCTTCTAAACATTGTTTAAAATTATGTTGTTAGAAAGATCTGTACTGACATGCAGTCACCGGGGAGGTGATAGAACAGCTCAAACTGGCTGTGTTTAGACATCACCACTGAGTAAATTGAAGCATGTATGGTCTTAACACACAAAAATGGATGGAAGGGCTCCCATTGGCTTTAGATTAGGCTTTTAGTCAAAAGGAAAGTAAATGCAGGAAAAGGAAAATTTGAGAGGTGTGGATGCTGAAAAGCCTTCAGCAGAGAAGTTTTCCAGCTTTCTGCAGCATCCTGTCAGAGCTCTGTCTTTCTCACGCAAGCTATGAAAAACAGTGAGATGGTTTTGTAAATGAATTCTCTGTCTAACACCTGCCAGCTTGTTTTCCAAGTTTGTTATGGTACTTTGGAAAATATTTTGGAATGGATGTTGTAGAGTCTTAGCCAATCATGCTGAGGGGTGGTTGGTCAAAGGACCAATGGCTTCCTGCCATCTTTGCGAACCACATTATATAAGGCCAGTTTTAATTAATTAATTAATTGACTCTTCTCCCCAGACTTGGACTTTGTGTCATGCTTTTCTCTCCGTTTCTGGTACAACAGCGACAGAGAGGAGTTGAGCGAGGGGAGATAAAGAACATGCTGAGTTGTTTCTCTGTATTGCAATAGTTTATTTTAAAAACAGATACCAGTTAGAAAAGTGACTGTGCTTTTTTCCAATAAGAAGCTGCTTAAGGCAGAAATTGAAGAGGAGGATGCAGGAGTCCTTCTTGGGCTGCAGACATTGGATAAAAGCTGTGTGCCGTAGCTGAACCAAAATATGTTCTAGGAAGGGCTGAAACATGACTTACTGTATGAAAGAAGCCAGACTTGCTCCTCTTCTGCCTCAGATGTCTCAGGGGACATGAAGCAATTTGCACTATGTGACTCCAGTGCAGTCACAGTGGGCATAGCTGGAGAACCAGTTTTCTCTCTCGTTTTTATTTTTAACTGCCACTTTTAAAAGCCAGTAGATGAGTCATGCCTTTTCCTGTATTATCCTATTCCTATTTAAATCCACAGTGTATTTAATGGTGAAAATCTTGTTCTCTTTTTCTCCTCTTAAGAGAGGTTGCTGTCATCTATTCCTTGCCTCTGCAGCTCCTAGACTTGCTCCCTTTATTTCATTTATTTTATTAATTTGTCATCACAAATTGCTGCATCCGGGGTCTCTTCATAGTGAAGATCTTCCTATTTTATTATATTTCTGAAGGAAATCTCTCATTCTTAGATCTGTTTCTGTCCTACTCATTCCATGACAATCTTTCTCTGAGCATCACAGCAGGTTTTTTTGGCTATTCTCACTGCTTTTCTTCATCTTTCTAATTTGTATAGATTCCCATAAATACTTCTCATCTAAGTTCAAGTTTGTGTTCACCTTCTTCCTGTCCTCCTGAGAATTTATTCTGCTGTGGAGTATCCTAACTATTTGCCTGTCTCCACCTTCACTGAGTATCCATGAATATAGTTACATGTGTCATGGTCAGATAAAAACTTTCAGTGTATGTTTGTTATGCATCTTAACCCTGTCAGTTTAAGGCCCCCAAAGTACTTCATCTTTGTTTCATCATTTCCCCAGTGTCCTCTTTGTAGTGCTCAGGTTGCAGGGTATGGTGCTCCCCTTTGTCATAGGTGAATTGGTGCTATTAATCCATTTTAGTAGGCAAATTTATACTGCTCTGTAATCTAACATTTATGCTAAGGTGGTGTCAACCAGATCTTATGATGTGCTGAACTCAAGCTGTGAGAAAATTGTATTTAAATGTGACTAGGCTTTTTCACTTGATGTACCCTGATGGATATTAGGCCAGCCTGACACTGCTCAGGGACGTTTTGAGCTGTGTTTGCAGTGGCTGAAAAGGCAGTATTTAAGAGAAGTGCATGCTGTGCAGATCATATTGTCACAGATAATACAGCTATTTCCACACGTTTCAGCCTAGTAAACTTAAAAATTAACACAACCAACCCCCCACCCCTGCCAAAAAAACCCCAAACCTGTAGTTTTCCAGTTGTGTTTTGAACTCTAAATGTGAATATTTCACCAAGTAGAAAGCTTCTCTTTTTGTGTGTGGGTCTGATGGATTTTTTTTCTTATGCTCTGAAGTCTTTCTGTGTTTCTCATGTTTGAAGCAGAGAAGAAACTTTTGCCTGTGCTAACATTTGCTCAGTAAAAAATACCCTTAAATGCAATACCTGCCGAGTTTGAGTTGCATTTCTTTGGAATAATACAGAATCACTGGTTTTCAGGAAAAGTTTTTAAGAAAATTATTGTTTGGCATTTCCACCAGATGGTAGTTTCAGAATTTATGTTTGAACTTAGTACTAAATACTATTTTTCAAATATTCATGAAAACACTGGGGCACTTCTCAAAGCATGTTATTTGTGTCCTGCTGTGTTTGTGTTTCTCAGGCATTTTTGTTTCTTTTTGTTCCCCACATCTTTTTTTCTCTCTCTTCTGCCTTATGAACTGCAGTACTCGTGGAAGCTGGTTCACCCAACTGACAAATATTCTAATAAAGATTGTCCAGACAATGCAGAAGAGTATGAAAGAGCAACAAGATACAATTATACCAGTGAGGAGAAGTTTGCTTTGGTTGAGGTAAGATAAATGTTTTTCTATAGGGATTTTCCAAAGATTAATTCTATACAAAAGAGAACATTCTCTGTAAGCATTTTGCATACCCAGTGCAAAAAGACAGCCTGTCCTGTGCTGACTCTGGAACAGCATGTGTTCCTCCATTCAGTATAGGGGTGGAGCACAGCAAAACTATCCTTTATCATTTGTGACTTGTTAATACCCCCTTTTCTCATTTTTTGTATTTAGAAATGCGTTTTTTGTAGAAATATACAAACAAAATAAGAAAAATACATTTTTCTGGGGTTTTTATTTGCAGGTGATTGCCATGATCAAAGGTCTTCAGGTGCTGATGGGACGGATGGAAAGTGTTTTCAATCATGCAATTCGTCATACTATTTATGCAGCTCTTCAGGACTTTGCCCAGGTCACACTTAGGGAGCCGTTAAGACAAGCCATTAAAAAGAAGAAAAATGTCATTCAGAGGTAGAATTACTGTTTTCATCTTTTTCTATATTCCTTCCCCCAGACCTTAGTAAATTTGTTGCAGAATTGCACAGATGTTCAAGTCTACCTCTCTAAGTCTGTACTCCCAGTCTGTCTGGCATTTGTAGTTAGCTTGGTTGGATACGAATTGGAGGTTGAAGAAGTCTGAAGTTAAAAATGAAAGGCTGCCAGCATGGCTGCAGTAGGAGTCCAGGCTGTCCTGAGCCTCTTAGGAGTGCTTCAGGAAGTCTTGTGTTCCCTGTTGTTTATTTTTAGTTTCAGAAAACATAAATACAGTAATACTGAAAGCAAGATTAGTGTTTGTATTTTGAAGAAAGGTTTTACTGTCCCCTTTATGATTCCAGTGTTTCCTTTCCTTGTGTCTCATATTTATCCCGCTCTTTCTTCTCTCTGCCTGTCTTAGCATTCTGTCTTATTTCTCAGCTTCTGCTGCCTTTGGTTAATTAGCCTTACACTTCTCTTCCAGTACTCTATCTGCCCACACTGATTGGTGACATTTCCTGACCTTATTTTTTTGTCCCTAATTGTTTGCTTTTAATCTTGACTTGTTTATCATTTGTTTACTCCCACATTTCATTGCAAAGCTCTTAGAGGTGAAAGTCCTTAGCTAATTAGGCTATTGCTAAATGCTCTGCCTACCACAAAAATATCATCATAAGCTAAAAATAAACAAATTGCTCCACATTATCAGGTTTACAGGGAGAGTCTTTTTGTCACAGGATTTTAATGAAATAGAAAAATATTACTTTCTTACCTGCTCAGATTTGGGATGAGACATTTTCTTGATCATTCAGCATGCCACAGGATATGGCTGGCTGTGTTCCTGACAAGTATCTGAGTTCCAGTTCAGTATTTGGAGCTAAAAGTATGAAGCTGTTTGTATAAATTTCAGCTGAATTCTGGAATCTGAATTTCTTCTGAAAACAGGAATTCTGCTTTTTTCATTTCAAGCCACCATTGTCTCTCTTTAATTTGGTTAATAATCTGCTTTGGTTTGATTGAATATTAATTGATGTCATATTGAATATGAATTCATACATTCATATTAATATGAATTTGGTTTGATTGATCCAGCTCTGGGGTCCTCAACACAAGAAAGACGTGGACCTGTTAGAAAGGGTCCAGAGGCCATGAAGATCATGAGAGGGCTGGAGCACTTCTCCCATGAAGACAGGCTGGGAGAGCTGGGGTAGTTCAGCCTGGAGAAGAGAAAAGGGTCTGGGAGGCCTTACTACAGCTTTCCAGTACCTTAGCAGGAGAGGGACTTTTTATACAGGCAGATAGTGACAGGACAAGGGGCAATGGTTTTACTGAAAGAGGAGGGCAGGTTTAGGTTAGGTCTTAGGAAGAAAGCCTTTATTTGGAGGGTAATGGAGCACTGGAACAGTTTGCCCAGAGAAGTTGTGGATGCCCCGTCTCTGGAAGTTTTCAAGGCCAGGTTGAATGGGGCCCTGAGCAACCTGATATAGGGAAAGGTGTCCCTGCCCTTGGCAGGGGGGAAGTTGGAACTAGATGGTCTTTAAGGGCTCTAGATTACCCTTTCTGATAAACAGCATTATTTTGTGGATGTGCCATTCTTGAAGACATTGGTGAAATTCTTTTTTGTTGGTCGGAGTTACCCCAAACTCCTGAATGCTGTTGCGAAGTTTCTGTGCTTGTGTAAGAATGCTTAAAAAAAGTCAAGTGTTCTGTCGGGGCACCTGGATGTGGTTTGGTCTGAAGTCGTGGGAATTGTGTTCAGTGTTTTGCAGGCCATAAGGAAGACAGTGTGTGACTGGGAAGCGGGTCACGAGCCATTCAATGACCCAGCACTAAGGGGAGAGAAGGACCCCAAAAGTGGTTTTGACATCAAAGTCCCAAGACGTGCAGTTGGACCTTCCAGCACTCAGGTATTTTCCTGTCTGGTGGTTGTGATATCTGTCAACAATTATTGCATGAGGTGTTTTCCTTTTGTCCTGAGCTATTTTAAAATTGCAGGTTTTATTGCAGTCTTTTTTTAATGCTAAAAATCTACTCTCATTTATATTTGCAAAATTATATGCACTTAACCAAGATCCTCTGTCTGGGTTGCTGTAATTTTCTACTCTGATTCATAATTTTTCCAAGTGTTCAATCTCTTTAATTTGATTTTCTGGGAACAAATATTTTCTCATTGAGCTCCTAATGTTTTTTAAATAATATTTTTGAACTGTTTGAATTATTTCTTGACTGACTTCTATCTCTGGTATGGCTGGTGAAATTTTTTTGTTAAATCCCACTATTCAGTAGATGTCTAGTAGTTTTAAAATATGTTTAAAATATAAATGAGTGCATGTTAAAATATGGGAAAGTATATGACTTCTGACAAGATCCCTCACAGTGTTCAGTAATGAATGATAAAGTTGGTCCCTAGAATCTAATTTTTCTGCTGCTGCCACTAAAATGAGATACTTCAAATGTTTTCTGTGGTAGTCATCAAAATCTCATACCTAGATACTCATTCTTGTTATCTTCATATCATTCTCTTTTTTATTTCATTTGTGGATTTGTTTGGAGAGTGTATGGTCTGATATTCATAGCTCATCTGAGAAAATGAGGTACTGAGCACTTTGGGTGAAAAATTGAAGGCAACTATGGTTTGTTAAGACAATCTTTTAATAACTTAAATCTGTGGGAAAGAGAGCATGTATGGTTAATAATTTTGGGTAATAAAAAGTTGCTTAATTTGTGATAAGAGTGGTTTAATGAAGATTTTGTTTTGATAATTGCAGAAAAATTGTATTGATTTCTAATTTCCTGGGGTGAAAAAAAAGGTTTAATATCACCACCAATTTGCTTCTCCTGTACTTTAAGGGCTTTGCTTCACTTTTTCGACAGGCTGTTTAGAGTATGTGGTTCTATCTGCTTTTTCTGCTCTTGGGCTGGCACACTTGTCTGTCTGGGTTGATACGAGGGCAAGAGGTCAAATATATCCATTTTAGATAGGTTTTCCTCAGTTTCATGTGGTTCTAAAATGGCTGTGAATGAGTGGGTAATTGGTGCTACCTGGAAATCTTTGCTAAATCATTTGATAAGCTAATCTTGATGCTCTCTGAGCATCCTCTGAAATGAATGGGAACTTTCCCTTTGCTTGAGGGAGCCCCAGACTGCAGTGTTTATTCTGAACAACCTTTCTGTATGACCTCCTCTGCACGCTCACTGTGCTGCTTTTCATTTTTAACAAACTAACATGTTTTCTCTGCTTCTCTTTCCCGTTCCTTATTTACCCATGTGTTTTTATTAACGGATTCTCTTCCCCTGCCTGCCCCTGTCTGTTGGTTTTTAGCTCTTCATGGTTCGCACTATGACAGAGTCCTTAAACTCTGCTGAGCTGTTGAAGCAGCTCAAGTCTCTGGGATTGGAAAAGCTATTGCATGTGACACACAAGTTTCTGAGGCAGTCCTACATCTATCCGCCTCTTTTAAACTTTGGTGGTAAGACATTACTTATTACTTTTACTTTTTGTGGTGATGTGAACTGTTCCACTGCAAATGGTCTGCTGCTGCTGAGTGTCAGTGGAGGTCCCCTTGGCATGGGTAGGCATCTGTGCTGGTGTGTAGGCTAGTGTTGCATCTGTTCCTCTTGCCTCAAAGGCTTTTATCCACACAGTGCCAGTTTTCAGTTTGAAGTGGAGCAGTCGCTTACTGATAGTAATTCTCAGTGTTGCTCAACTAATGTACCGTGTGTATTTTCCTTTTTTCCCCCCCTTTCCACCATAATTGTTTCCTTTAATGATACAGCTTTACATGGTGAGAACTATGTTAGAGTCCCTCATTGCTGACAAAAGTGGTTCCAAGAAAACCTTGAGAAGTAGCCTTGAGGGGCCCACCATATTGGACATAGAAAAATTCCATCGCGAGTCTTTCTTCTACACTCATTTGATAAATTTCAGTGGTAAGATATGTAGATGATCAGTGTCCAGCTTAGCATGTCCTAACACCTCTAACACGACCTGGAAAATGTTTCCGATTGCCTAAGTCAACTTAACCTTTGGTTTATTTATCAAAAACCTTGGTCTGTCCAAACTTTTTCTGAGATGGTACTTAGTATTGTGGTGGGATTTTTATTTTGACTTGTTATACGTTTGTTTCTAATGCGTCAAATTTTGTATTGTTACCTCCCTTTTCTATTTTCCTTACGTATGTACTTATATAAACAAGGGACAAATAAGCCTGTACACATTGAAATTTTTAAAAGGAAGTAGTTTTTGTGTTTTGGGAGATTTTTTTTTTGTTTTTGTTTTAAGCACAGAGGAAACAAATTCTCTGTTGTGGTAAATTTGATGTCATTTCACTACTCTTACTATTCAGTTAATTGTAATCGGAAACATGCTGTCCTAAAGAATTCACCTACTGACATTGAGTGTACCTAGTCCTTGTCATCACCATGCTGTGTTGTCTTTGGTTTTTGTTTTGCTGCTGGCCTCCTTTACCCTTGGAGAAGGGGGAGCCTGTTGATGTCAGTCATAGTGCTACTGGGGAACAGCACCGCAAAAGGTCTTCAGAAGGTCTTAGTGTAAAAAGTTCATTCCTGTTTTGGTTCTCAAGCCTTCTGGAAAAGAAGGATTGTACTGAGTGTTTTCTGGAGAGGTGGGAAGCACACCTCTGTGCCCTTGACAGCATCCTTAGAAACTTGTTGTTTTAATCCCTACTTCATGTGTCTGTCTGTCATTTCCTGCCCATCTAATCAACAGGAACATATGGAGCAATTCAGCCTCCATAGGGAGGCATGGTACTGGTAATTCCAGTCAATTTTGTCTCCTTCACTTGCTGCTTCCCAAATTCAGTGTTTGGCTTTCTCAGCCCCCAACTGAGAAATTAAACTAGAAATCCCTTTTTACTGGCGTACATAGTTTTTCTGTTTACCTGATAGTCTTGTCCACTTCCACTCTTTTTTTTTTTTCTATAAGAAGGCACCATTTTGGGGACCAGTGGGGAGTTCAAAACTCTTAGGAAAAGTCATGGGCTTTACATTTTGAATTTGCTTTAGACTGTTTGGCCTATGTACAGCTCTAGTGACTTGCACCTGCTTTTTTTGTTTCACATTGCATCATCAGAATCACAGTTGTATTGTACCTGATGTATTTCTATAAGAAGTGTAATTCTCCCTTATTTATTCTGAAAGAAACCCTGCAGCAATGCTGTGATCTGTCCCAGCTGTGGTTCAGGGAATTCTTCTTAGAGCTGACCATGGGCAGAAGAATCCAGTTTCCCATTGAGATGTCCATGCCTTGGATTTTGACGGATCATATTTTGGAGACAAAAGAGGCATCAATGATGGAGTAAGACCCACTTGTGCTCTTCCACTGAATGATTATTCTTAATGATTGCCATTCCTTATTATAAAGTTGCTGCTTTAATTAGTTTTCACAAGTAGTCATTTGAGAAGGTATTCTAAACGTTTATAAAATTTTTGTCTTACATTTGCCCATTGTCAGATTCTCCAAGTTTTCTTTTTGAAGTGAGTAATTGAAATGCTAAACCTTTCATATCGGTATCATTGCACCAGCCATGTATTTTGCTCCTTGAATTCTCCTTGCTTATTCTTCAAAGATGTCAAACATAATGTATAGTGGTAAAAGCCTAGTTCCATTTTGATGGAAAGCTACATCTAGAAAACAAGTTTTAGACTTCAAACATATTTACACCCTTTCTTGAACTAACAAATATTTTCTTAAAGGAGAAATTGTGATCCTTTTTATATAAACTAAAAAAGATCCTGTTTTCATGAACCATATGTGGATTACAATATTTACTGGCTTACATCATCTTGACTGCACCATCCTAAAGAATCATGACTTTTATTCATATGTAACTCTCTTTTTTTTGTTCTTTTTCTTGCAGGTATGTTCTGTATTCTTTGGACCTTTATAATGACAGTGCTCATTACGCACTTACCAAATTTAAGAAGCAGTTCCTGTATGATGAAATTGAGGCAGAGGTAAAGTAACCTTACCTACTAGAGAAAAAGAATCTGTACCTGAATGTGAAAATCATGCTAAGGGATAATCTCTATATACGAGATTCAGAAGAGCTGGAGATAACAGAAGAACTGAGAAGACCGACCAGAAGATGAGTAACTGGTTGGGTGATATGTTGTGAGGAAACCTGTTGTAGACCTGTGCAAAAATGCCTCACATTAATGCTGAAAATTGAATGTCATCTTCTCTTGTACTGGGAAATTTGGATCTATTAACTTTCTTGACTATGTTTGATTAACAGTGGGAGGTCTTAGATAAGCTCTCTTTTTAAATTTTTAAGTATCTCTAAAGGCATGATATTTTTCCCCCCAAGGTAAACCTGTGTTTTGACCAATTTGTCTACAAGCTGGCAGACCAAATATTTGCATACTACAAGGCAATGGCTGGCAGGTAGCTATTCCTTCCACTATGAGAGCTTTTCTTCACACGTTTCTGCTCTGCTTTGCTGTTAAATGTACTTAAAGTGTTTTCTTCCTTTCTTCATAGCCTGCTTCTGGATAAACGGCTGCGCTCAGAGTGCAAGAACCAGGGAGCAACCATTCAGATGCTGCAGTCCAACCGCTATGAGACACTGCTGAAACAGAGACATGTTCAAGTGAGTTAACTCCTACCATGTTGTATTGGAGTTGCTTGGCAACTTTCCAATCGCGTTGATTCATGTAGGTAGACAAAACTCATTTTGTGCTTTGTGTTCTGTCATCTAAGTAGCCTAACTGAACATCTGAGATCTGCTTTTTTTTTGTCATATGAAGGCGTAAATTAAGAAAGAAACCTTAAAAGATCCCGTTTTAATGCAAATGTCGGTTGCAGTTAAGAAAACACGAGCCAAATAGGAATGCCATGGGTGGTAGCATTGTCTTCCTAGTAATGTCTTTCACCAGTGTTCAGTATGTTGTTGGCACAATGTCATGGAAGCATAAAATGCTGATATAAATACTTACATGTAGATGCAGTGTGTACTTTTACTTCTTTTTGTGAGAATTGGGATGCAAATTGTAGTACCGCATTTGCTCATGAATTTATAAATTTTGTCCATCTGCTTTGTTTCAGTGTGTTTGGGATGCGAGTTCACAAAGTGAGAGTCTGTTAATCTGTGGAGTCTCATGGTCCTTGTACAGTTTGTCTTGCAGCCTGACTATCAGTTCAGAACCTCATAGCGTGTTTTCCTTTAGCTCCTTGGTAGGTCCATAGACCTGAACCGCCTGATCACGCAGCGCATTTCAGCAGCCATGTACAGGTCCATGGAACTGGCCATTGGCCGCTTTGAGAGCGAGGATTTGACTTCCATTGTGGTGAGTGTTGTGGGGCAGCTTTGCCAGATCACTGACACAGCAGTTGAGGTGAAACAGCCCCGGACCTACTGAGGCGACTGAGGGCCTCGGGAGTAAAGTGCAGAGAAGGCACGTACTTGAAGCCGTGAGAAAACAAGGAAAGCAAGCATTGTTGCCATTTAAATTTTTGTAAGCGCCCACTTCTCCCCATGCTTATAGATAAATTGCAGATCAAAAAAACCAGCCTTGTGCTTGGTAGAATCAAAATTGGTTTATTTGCTCGGGCAGCTTGGTTTTGTAGCATGACAAAAATGATTTTTTTGTGGAGGAATGAGATCTGACTTGTGCCTGTAGAAGAAGAGCGTCTGTGCAATACTGAGGTGTCCTTTTGAGTTAGTTTCTTGATTAAAATGCTAAAAACCAAATTTTATTTCCAGACGGCATGAATTTGACAAGTAAATATGCAGTCAGCAAGAAAAATATCAGGCACATTCAGTTCTGCTGGAATGAAAAATAAACTAAAAGTTACACAAAAGTGTTTACTGTTGGTCTTTCCGTAGTAAGTTTTTTACCAGTGACATTTTGTCATGCAGTTAACTACCTTGGTTTAATTTTGTTCTTTACTGAAGAGAAATCCAATACTGAGGCCGTAGAGCCTCTTGACTTCTGAGCGCTTTGTTTTCTAACTTTGAATTACTGAAATGTAATTTTTCTTTGTTATGTGCAGTACACTCGTAGTGGCTGGGTGAACAGAAACTGTCGATTATGTGTTTCTTAGGTCACAGGTTCTCATTCTTTGAGTAAGAAAGTGACAGAACTAAGGGTTGCCCCTTTACCATGCTCCTCTTTTTTTTTTGTTTGGTTTGTTTTATTTAGGTTTTTTGGTGGTGTTTTTTTTTTGTTTTAGCAAAATATTTCCTGTTGAAGACTTAGTTTCCTCAGTGAGAAACTGATCCTTATAGATTAGGTAATCTGTAATTTTTTGCTGTTTTTCAAGCTAAATAAATTAAATTAAGGTATTTACAAGACCGAGCTATTTTTTCCCCTCAAATTGGACTTAATTCTGCAATAATATTCATAGCAGGGTGTTTTCCTTGAAGTAACTGTGGCTCACAGGTTTAAAACTCCTTTGAAATAAGGAGCACTTAAATCAGAGAGCAGTCTGTGGGAAGATGACCAGTAGTTTGATACACAGCTAGACAAAGCCCCTGGATATTTCTTCAGTATTACTGCACAATAATCTTCAAAAGCACTGCTTGGATTTTTTGGAAGTAGAGGTTGTTCTTTGTGTTTGGTGTTTTCAGTGTCTGATGTCAGATATTGGGTTATTTTACTTTCTTTTAAAGAAATTGCCAGAAAGGATACTAGGAATTTCTTGTCAAGAGGAGAAATATTATGAAATGTAGTACTCATATACAGTTATGTAGCCTGCAGCTAGTGATTTCGTGGATACCTTCACAACATTTGTAAATGTCTGATCTGGTCTTCCATTGCATCTTAGTACATTCTTCACTGGAGTAGTCCATGAAAAGGATTTATGGTAAATGTGGTGTTATTCCTAACATTACCACTACAATAGTTAGTTCACCAGTTACTCTACTGAGCAGAAATTACTTTGTGATTGCTTGTAAAGTAGGAAATGCAGAAAGGTGCTTTTGGCCTCTATCTGACCCCATTTAAATGTTGGAGTTTTAAGTTTTGCTCAGTGGAGGAAGTGTTGGCACAGATCTGTGTTTGCATCTGAATACCCTTAAAGTCTCAGAAGGTTTAAGAAACAATCCCAAGAGTACTGATTCTTCCCAGCCCTTATTGTTAAAGTAAGAGACTGGGGGAGGGTCAGTTGTTCATTTTGACTTCTTTCTAGTCTTCTCTTCCGTCAAGGTTATTTATGTACTTTGTTCAGTTTCTCCACTTCATTAAATGCATCATTCTCTTTCTTTCCTCTTGTTTTTCATAGGAGCTGGATGGCTTGATAGAGATAAACAAAATGACTCACAAGCTTCTGAGTAGATATATGACCTTGGACAGCTTTGATGCCATGTTCAGAGAAGCCAACCACAACGTTTCAGCCCCTTATGGCAGGATCACTCTTCATGTCTTCTGGGAACTCAATTATGATTTCCTTCCAAACTACTGCTACAATGGATCCACTAACAGGTTAGCAAGGCAGCTTTTTTATTTGCAGCTGCTATTCTACCACCTTCCTGCAAATTCCTTCCTAGCAAGTGCTGACAAGTTCATTTCTATTCATTTAGTGTTTTCCACTTCTAATGCTTTACTTGAAATTAAGCAGCATGAGTCATTTTACCAAGTACTGTTAAATGTATGAAAGCCTGTTATTTATCCACAATAGAAGGCAAATGGAAGCACAGCATCCAAATTCTGACATTTTGATGACGTAGTTATGATACGCTGAAAAACAGAGTGTGTCAAAACACTGCTAAGTGCTTATCAGGAAGGTATTTTGCAACAGGATCTTCAACTGTGAGATGACGGAAGTAAAATTATATTCCTGATTCTGTGTTAATGTGAAGAAAAAATCGTTTCCTGGAGAAAGAAAGAGTTCACTGCAGTTGCAGCCTTTAAGGATAGTGAGTAAGAGAAATAGAAAGAGGAAGGTAGGATCTAAGGTTTGAATGAGGGGGAAGCATAGTGTTCAAGATTTTGCATATCTGGGCTTCCTGCTCGTGTGCTGTTTTTAGGATTTGTGTTACTTTTAGTCTTTACTCAGGTTTTGGTTAAAGCCCTGTGAAGTGACAGTAAAGTGATAGTGAATATTGAGCTGTAGGAAGAGGAGGAAGCCCATTCTCATCTTTCGCTGTCTCCTTGGAGAGCTTTCCTTGTCTGACATGTTCTGTGATGGTTATGTTGTATTTTAGATCCAAGATTCTGTCTGCAAAGGAAAAAAAAAAGGAGTGGTGTTTTTTGTGGTTAAGTTTTACCCGAGAAACTTCTGTTACAGGAATCTGTTTGCACAGGAAAGTTGAATGTATTTTGGAGGGAGCTCCTGAGTGGTTGATGTATCTGGAGATCAGTATTGGAATATTCAGTGTGCTGTATTAAGAATCATGTAAGCATAATATTAAGAGAAATCTTGATGAAATGCTGCTTCTTCACCTGTCAGCTTTATTGAAAGACATTCAGTAGCTCCTGTAGAGTTTAGTCTGTGTTCATCCTGGCTACAAGGACTGACGTATTACAGACCACAGCACTTGGGAAGTGAGTGTGAGGTGCCAAAGGACATTAGCAGGATCCTGTAGCACTGTTCCTTGTCTGTTTTTAAAATCTGTACACAAGAATTGAGTTAGGCTCAGCTTGTTGGGTAATTAATTCAGGATAATTAATTTAAGAGATGTTAAAGGGAGCCAGATCTTAGGCAGTATGTGTACCATGTGTCTGATTTCATCACAGAAGTGCTTTCGTTTCAGTCAAAAGCAGCAGTGTGGAGAGAATTAATGTATGTGTTGCACATGCTATGCAATGCCCTTTGATATTTTTGGTGAGAGAGAGAGAACAGGAAGTTTTTAGCCTTTTTATAGTCCTTAAGCACGTTCATTATGTTTGTTACTACCTTGCTGTTAACATGAACTTTAAATTGATGAGCTCTCTCTGCATTCTAGCGTACAGGTTATTGAGTGCAAACACAGGAGTACACAGTGAGGACCTGTGTGAGCTGCTGGTTTAGTGCTCGACTCTTGATAGGTGATGTCTTGGGCGAAGGTTACGTGTAAACAAGGGAAGAAAAGTAGCAATGAAAGGCTGGAAGAAAGAGAAATAATCATGATGAAAAGCGGAGAGGTTACTTGGTGGTGTGAGGGGCTGGAGGCAGAGTTCCCAGAAAATGTGTCATACCTGTGGCTCATCTTCTTTTAGACAGCTTGGTGTAAGGCTTATTCTTTTAAAGTTAGTGTTTTGGTCAGATTAAATTGTTTCCAGTACCTTTTGAAGCTCTTTTCCCAAGAATGCTTGAACCTGATAATTTCATATATCTGTATAAGAGTTCAACTGTTTAGAAACCCTGCAGGCTTAGTTCAAAAGCTAAGGCTCTTCATGCAGAAATGCTGAAACACATTGCATGTTTAGTTATTTGGGACTTAGGAATTTTTTTAATGTCTGATAATGTACTGAGATTAAACAGTGAGGCTGCTATTAAAAGATTTAGCAATTTAATAATTGGAGTTGCCATTCATCTGAAATTTAGTCTCATTAATGCTGGCCAGCTGGACAGACTCAGGGACAACAGTTTGTGGAGAAGGAATGGGGAGATGAGAGAGAGGACCTCTGCAGATGGGCAGTGAAATCCAAGGGTGTTTTTAATCCACCTGTTGACCATGATGAAAGAAAGGAACAAACATTTGGATAGTGCACAAGCATGTGAACTGCAGGTGAGGTTGAAGTTGTCTCTAGCCCAGTGTCCTGATGCTGTCAGCAGCCATAAAGGGGCTGCATATGAAAACAAGGGAGGCTTGAGGTGATTATGCTCCCAGGAAACACGCCAGCTTCTAGCAATGATTAGATGTTTCTGTAAAACAAAAATGATGGGACGTTAGTGCATTTGTGGTCCTTTAGAGGGGTATTAATTTTTCTCCATTGTTTTGCCCTGTCCGTTTTATAAAGCTCTGTGAGGCTTTGGCATTCATTATGTGCTCCAGTGAGGAGTCTGTAGTGAAGCTTGTTGCATCTCTTTTAGATGCTCTCAAGCTATTGCCCACCAGTTCTTTTACAGAAAGTGGCCATAAACAGCCATTTCCCACTTGTTGTCTTTTCTGTGCTGCCTGGGATTGTTTTTCAAGATCCTCTCTCATGCTGGCCCTCAGTTGCATGTCTTTTGAAACTACAAGTCTTTCCACACCAGGAATATTTGTCATGCTTAGGCCTGCATCTGTACTTTTTCATTCCTCTTTATCCTTGTTCAGTTAGGTTATCTAGGGCTGTCCAGAAGATTTAAATGACACAAAGGCAGCTTGAGCATTTTTGTTCTTTGTTCCTTTTCCACTGTCTGTGGTGTCCCTTTTTCTGCCTTATTTTCTTTACTGTTTCTAAGCTAGTCTTTTTCTTCCTTGACAGCTTGTTTTGTATTAAGTACTAACAGAGGAAGAAGTGTGAGACAGCCTTATATATATTTGAATTGAAGATTTTTCTGTGCTTTCTTGACACAAATGATACAAACTTTTGGAGACGGTAGTCAAACTAGTAGCTCCATCTCCTCTAACACATTACCCAAATCTGTGTTCTCTAGTATAAATTCATGCACTCTTCCAAATGCAGTATGACATGTTTCTTCCAAGGATACAGATTTGTCACAGAAGGAACAAAAAGACCAGCTTTTTATTTTTCACTCTTCCTGACTGCCTCTCCCCCTTCTTTTTGTGAGCTCTCTCTCTCTCTCATACTGCTTTTGAGATGGTTTTCACAAGAGAACAGATGTGTCTTCTTGTGTTGCATATACTCTGACAGTCACTGTTCAGGAAAAGTTTCAGCTCTTTCGGATACTGCTGGAGGAAACCTGAAAAGTAGCAGTGAAAACCATCTAGTTGCTAATACAAAGAGCCAAATGGTGCAGGGATATAGACTCGGGCAAAGCAGGGGTGACTGTAGTCAACTACCTTTCCCCTTCTGAAAAAACAAGCAATCAAAGCCTTTCTGCCAAAAGGAGAAGTGACAGCAGTGGATTGGTGGATCTGTTACTCTCATGCACTATTTTCCCTGCTGTTTCCTTTGTGCTCTCCATCTTGAAATCCGTGTTTAAGAAGGGTGAGTCAGATCTAGTGTTCACTGAGATGAGGTATCGGGCTACCCTTAGTTCTGGTAGACAGGACAAATTGATTTGAGAATGCTGGAGGTTAGAAGTGTTCATACCAATTAGACAGGGAAGTGCAGAGGAACACTTTCTGTAGGAGCAGGGAGGGAAGATTGTCATATCTTGTTACTTCTAAGATGAACCTCAGAAAGTTTATGAGTGAGATTTGTCTGACCTGGTGCCTGCAGTAGCAAGGCAGCAGGGTCATTGACCAAAGTGGTCTCTTTCAGTTATCTCCTTAAATAGATTATAGTAATTAAAATCATAGAATCATTTAGATTAGTTTGTGAAGTGCTCATGGTGGGTATCACTGAAAAACTAACAAATTATTTGATCCCTAAAATACTTACTTTGGGGGCTCATGTTGTCCTCTAGCAATCACTTGCAAAGCTTGGTAAGCCAGAAGGCTTTTCCTCTGCTTCATCTACTTTGACAACCTGTTCTGATTAAAATGGATAAATTGCTGTGAGATTATCAACACTGATTAAAAATGAAACTGATTATCTTGGAGTACGCTGAAACCTGCATCCAGTCAGTATCCAGGGGAAAGTAAAAATTTGCTTAGCTTTAGCTTTGATAGTCAAAGAGCTTCAGTCCTTCAAAGAGACGTTTCTCTTTCTTGGAGGAGGAGCAGGAGGAAGCCAACCAGCAGAATGTCAGAAAGAAAGCACACACATGCACACTGAAAAAGTTTGAAGAGCAGTAGATGATGCTGAACTGTAAGGTTTTCATATAGGCCTCAGTTCTGAGGGAAGAAATTTCTAGTACTTACCTGAATGATATGTTGGGATTAGTCACATACCTTCTAGAATGATGCACTTTTTAGGCTGCTGTAGCCTCCATCTTAGGTGTTGCCTCTCCATAACTTAACAAGTGACTGTTATCTTTTGCTCCTACTTCCTTACTCTTTTTCTTCCTCTCTTGACCTCTTTCATCTAAGAAAGTATAAGCAAGTGTGCTTGCTTCAAGTCTTTAAGAAAACTTTAAAGGCTATTTTGCTACTACTCTGAAGCATTAGAGATGGAGAAACCCCCAAGAATGCAGAGGAGCACTGGGAAACACACAAGAGTTACTTGAACATTTACTTGCACTGACTGGTTTGCTCCCAGACACTAATTACATTATAACTGAGATATGATACACACAATACCTTTTTGAAAAGTCTAAGAATTATAGTTACAGCTTCCAGAGTCATGGGATACACCCATTTATATTTTGAAACGCTCCTTTCCTTGTGAGCGTTTTAATTTAGTGTTAACAAATCTGCTCTCGCCAAATGTCTGCACACTGAAACCCAGTCTTATCTCAAATGACATGGTATCTCTTATGATTTCATTTCAGAGATTCTCTTAGAGCTTGAAAATTGATGTCAGTTTACAAAGGAATGGGATTTGGAGAGAAAAAAGGGGGAATAGAGTAATCTTTGTGACTGACTTATGTTGCAGATTACTTTGAATTCCATCAAATGTTTACGTCATCTCTGGTAAACTTGTTAATGAAGTATCTGCAGAACACAGACTCAAGTAATCTCTCTCGAAGGAGAGTTGTCAGTTTCTATGTAAGTGAGAGAGAAGGGGAGAAACTTGTAACCTGAGGAAATATAAATGTAAGGAGACTTAAATAATATATATAGCATCAAAAATAATACATATAAATAATGTATTTTTCCTCAAAATCTCTAAATGCAAACTCTTTCTGGACTACAGCAAGTACGAGTATTTTTGGGAAGATGGGCTATCTTCCCAAAATAAACTATGTATGAACAAGTAGCTGTACTTATTTTTAAAAAGGTTAAAAATGCAGAAAACATTGTCCTGAAGTTACAGATTCTCACAAGAATGATTCAGAAATAAAACACCGTGGAAATAATTGTAAGCAACATGGTGCAATTTATACCTGTCTGCGTGAAACAATTTTTGGTTACCATGACTGTTTTTGTTTTTAGCTAGAAGATGGATATATTAAAAATAGAATGTCTGTGCTCTTTCTAGGAAGAATTAATAATGAATAATTAATGTTGTGTGCTGATTAAATGTAAATAGTTCAAACAAAAAAAGATCAAGATGAAATTGTATCTTATGATATTATAATGTAAGGCAAGTTTTCTTTCCTGAAACGTTTTCCTAGATACATTTATTTTGCTCAGTTATTACTCAGACCAGCCTGATATTATACAATCATTTGAGGTACACTTCTTAAATAGCTATTTCCCTCTTTGCTGTGCATATACAGGGTTGCACCATTTATCAAGAAATACTTTTTAATCAAGGTAAAATATAAAGTGGCCATCCAACTCGTAACATATCCCCCAGTAATTTTCCTCTGTTTAGTGAAGTTAAGCAGAATCAGAATTTTAGTTTGATTAACTTCTTCCTGCACTAAGACTGCGGTGCTGCCAAATGTGCATTATGCAGTTAACAGGGAGCACCAAGGGGGAAAATTTGTGCTGCTTGTTCACAGGAGGGCTTGGAATGGTCCTTCAGACTCTGGTGCCCTCAGGTGTGAGTGAGATGGCTGATCCTGTCTTTGGCAGTGCTGCATGTCTTTGTAGTTCTCTTGCCATCCTCTTAACAGTACCCAAAGGTAATGCTAAGTGTGATTTATACTGGTACATGCTCACGCTGAAGTGTGATCAAACTTTTGAAACAGTGATTTTGCTGTGAGGATTATACCCTTCCTCGTGACCTTTTTTAAAGGCAGCAGTCTAACATATTTCTCCTGATGTGAATTTTGGGGAAAAAAGCTCCAAAACATTAAACAGAAATGTCATGTTCTTCTTTGAAGGTGTACTTCTTTCTCAAGGACTTAATTTTGCAAGCACAAGGAGTTTCCTTACTCCCTGTGAGAGGCTATTGCTACTTTGTTAGTTACTTCCCTATTTGCTGGCCTGGGCTAGAGTAGAGGTGAGGAATATTTTGGGACCCTGCACACCATGGGAAGAACAGGAATTGTTGAATTGAAGTATGATATGTGTCCGTGCTTTTGGGCAATTCAGGCTGTGTGCTTCCCCGGTTTCTACTAGGGCTGAAAGGCTACTGGTCTGGCTTTGATTGTATGTGCAGACAAAAGCAGTCTTCTACAGGGTAGGGTGCATGAAGTGTACAGCTGCTAACCTAAGTATAAATAATGAATTCTTGGTTTTGCTTTTTATATAGGTTTGTTCGGACTGTGCTACCATTTTCTCAGGAGTTCCAGCGCGATAAGCAGCCTAATGCACAGCCACAGTATCTCTATGGATCAAAGGTTGGATGTAATTCCCTTTATCTTTATGGTTTGCTAATGTTTAAAGGTATCTTTTTTAATTACAGAAACTATGGTATATGAAAGTTATTAGAAATGAACTGAAATACATTTTCTGTGTATTTTAAATTGAACATACACTTTTTTTAAGACTTGGCTGTGAAGCTCACTGTATGTTTCAGCCAAAGTGCAATTGATTACTCTGATGGTTATTCTTATCTGACAAAGCTAAAAATAAGCCCTGCTCTCAACCACCTTGCATTGTTCAGTTGCTTATAGTGGAAGAGCCGACTCAAAGATCAATTACTCATCTGGTGAAGTGAGAACAAGAGCCCATCTTGGGTGCAGCTCTCCCTTATTGCAGTGATGAAGACAGTGATGACAGAAGAAAACGGAATAGAGAGGAAAAACTGCTTCAGATGTTATCTGACTTAAAAGGAATTTAGATTCTGACCATCTTAAAATATCAGATACCAAACTACTTCAATTATTTTTTTAAAAGATGTAGCGTTTCTTTGGCATCTATAACCAGTGAGTTCAAACTCATTGTGATGAACTTGGTGTCCTGGCCATCTCATCTCTATGTTAGTGTCATGTTTCTTGCCTTGCAGTTAGGAGGGCTTGGAAGGTTTATGCAGATATTCAATAGAAGTGTACATGATGTGCAGTCATGTACTCTGTCCCTATGGCAATCTGAGGTTTGAAACTAGTACTGAGGTTGGAGAGGGGCTTACATGGGGGACAAGCTGGAAGAGTACTTGGCACAAGAGAACAGCTGTGGGCTACCCAAGTGAGGAAAGTTAGCCTGTACTCACAGGACCAATGTGTGATAGATTTGTTCTCCCTGATCACTGCAGATTTATTTTCTCATTCTTCAGAATTATTATCTGAGTCTTAATGACGGTTAAAGGCATAGGGCATTAACATATATGTGCATTTTTAATATCTAGTCAGAAATATTGATCTACTTCTAACAGCAGTAAAAACCAGCAGTGCTATCTTCAGGAAATCATTTGAGACTATATAACAAGCTGTCACTCTAAATTTCACAATGTTTTCTTGAGTAGCAGGGTGGCAAGCTGAAGTATGGAAAAGATAAATGAAAATATAAGGATCAAATTAGAGGATGGACAATAAAAAAGCTTAAAAATTATTTATTATTATTTAAAATTGTTTAAAATATGTACTCAATTATACATCTAATTTATACAAGTGTGCTGTAAGTGTTATGGCTGGTTGCTTTCAATATCTACCTCCTACTTAAACATGAACATAATTAGTCCTTGTCTTACTGTTACTTTCTACACATCATATCATAGTTATATGGTGCAATTTCAACCTGGTAGTCTAGGTTTTGAGAGCTGAAGAGATATCTCAGGAGTTACAAGTTTCAGTCCTAAAGTATCTGCTGCATTTGTAAAACTTTCATGCCTTTAAAATGTAAAGGGGGTGGAAAAGGATTCACATGTCTTACTGTGGAATGTAGCAGCTGACTGTCTGGTTCTGTGAATAGTGTTTTATATAATTGTTCTCCAACAAGGAACAGTAAATTATAGGAAAGTGGGATTTTCTTACATTAGAGTTATTGTGTTCCTTTCTATTTTAGGAATTGACCAGATGCAGTGTAGAGCAAAAACCCAACTGAATTTCATAGATTGCTAAGTTAATTTATCTAAGTGATGATACAGTGGGGTGAGTGACAGAAGATTAACTGGGGAACACTTTTTTATCAGTCAGGTTGCATTATTTTAATAAGTTCAGTAATTTCATGCTGAGAGCTATACATTTTCAGAATTCCTGATCATTTTTCTATATGAGCAGCAGCAATCAAGGGGGGGGGGTCTTACTTGTGTTTCTGGGGCAAATTTCATAACTAGATAGGCCATATTAGAAAATACTCATGACTCTCTGTAGTTTTACATTTTAACAGAGTATATTTTTATTCTTGAATCTAATGTATTTTGAAATTGAAGATATCTGAATGGGGTTTTTAACATTTCTACTTGATATAGCCAGTAACAGATAGGAATTCTTACATGATAGAGGCTGCACATTCTAGCATGGGATCTGATTGCATGATGTTATTCTGTGTAGTACATAGCCAGGCTCGTTACAGAGCACATCCTTGTTTTATATCCTTAACAGTCACGTTGTTGAATTGCCTCCTGACTGGATACTAATGAAATGTGGAGTAGCTATGGTTTTTTCTTTAAATTTTGTCTTTTTTGAGTTCTTGAACTATTTGAGATATTCCGGTGAGCACTTGCATTGGTCCTACAGCCAAGAAACACGACTTTTCTTATTGGACTATTTTGTTGCTGGTTAGTTTGGGATTTTTTGTGATTTTTGGGTTTGGGATTCTAGGGTTTTTTTTTATCAGTGCATGGTGTTTATTTAGGTCAAGTCAAGAGTATTTTGATTTCTTGTGCATATGTAGACTCACACGTGTATTGCACTGTAATGGCTAAATCCTTTCTGTGCAGAAGCTTTGCCATGAGCACCATGCCTTGCTTAATAGTAACTAAAGAAATTTTTTGTTTGTATCTCAAAACATTCACATATTGCCAGATATTTCTAAATGGATCAAAGCATCTGGTCTATATTAATGCGTCTTGATACTTAGCATAGAAAGTTGTAGTAACATTCTCTTTAGCACCTAAAGTTTTCTGAGTGGTGTCTTCATGTAATTAGCAAAACAAAAACTCACAGATACAACTTATTTCTTCTGGTTAATATGGAAGGAGAGCTGTCAGGTGGGAAGGAGCCAGCCTGCAAAAGCTCGTTAGCCTTTTAAGTGAGCTGGATTTTTCTAAAAGCTTGTTGAGCGTGGTCATTAAAATCCTTTTACTCAGGTGTAAAGTATGTGTAGGATTAATGAAATTAATGTTAGCAGGTTGAAATTTGGCAACATGGGGTGGATGCATGAAATATTTAATAATGTATATATGTATAAGAAAGTGTCTTTCCTGGGGACTTGAACTAACTTTGCATGTTAATGAAATACCTGGTTTTATAGAGGTTGTGTAGACCAGAATTGAAGAGCTTTCTTTCTGTCTTAAACAACATTTTCCAAATACTGTCATGTTTTTATATTTCCAGCATTTTTGTGGGTGCTAACTCATTTGTTTTGTGAAAAAGACATGTTTGAAAGGTACTTCTCACTGTGAATATAATGGTTTTTATCTGCTGCTGGTGCACAAATTAAAATCAGTTTGCACTATGTTGCAACTTGTTATCAGTTTGGTAATCACTTAGAATGTTTGCCCCTTAATAGATGACTGTTAAAACTGAGTGGTGAATTACCAAATGTCTAATACAGAGTTGCCAGAATGAACCCGACTTAATCTGTAATAAAACTTTCTCAGCAAGAGAAATAATTGTGTAGCTCTGCGAGCAGGTGATGACATGAGTTTTTCAAAACTAGAGCAGAAAACAGATGACACTTGGCATGAGTTGCTCATTTGCAGCAGGTGTGAGATGGTCCATTGCTTGTGAGATGATATAAATGTTTATCTTAGTAGTGCACAGTAAACTCTGTGGGTGGAATGGTTTTATATTTAGAGAGGGTAAATCCTTTGGGGAGCACTTCCATGGTAGCTCTTTGCCTTCTTAGTCGGATATAGACACATCTTTTGGATATATGTGTTTGTGTACAAATAACGAAATGCAGTAGGTGATTGCCTTGAAACTACTTTAAGACTGAACTGCTCCTTGTTCTCAGTATGGAATGTACATGTATATATAACATGAATGTGTATAAATACATGTTTTGGACTGCCTTAAAACCCTCATAAAGAAATGGACATGCAGAGAAGTAAACAGGTTTCCAAGAGCCCAGGGTGTTGGCAAGATTGACTGTGTGTCTCTTGGCTTCATCCCTTTAACATTAAAATCATCTTTTTTTTAATGAAAACCTAAGCAGAGAAGTGTTACTATTAATTTGATTACAAGATCATTTTAAAGCATGTTTTCTGTCCTCGCTACCCAGGCACCCCTTTTTGGCAGTAAACCTGTTGTGCTGGCTTCATGCTCTGACGAGGGTTTTTCAGTGCCTATTTCATGTAACACCGTCATTTCAAACAGCAGTGAACTGTTATTCTCGCAGTTTATTTGAGACTGACGTGCAAGACAAAGGGAAACGTGTCAGCTGGAGGAAATGCTCCGCAGCAGGTGGAGAACACGTTGTTGCTAACTTCACACAATAAAAATGCCTTTTGAAGTGTTTTCTAAAAGTCATACTCGCCCCCGTTCAGCAAACGTTTCTGTGTCATGCTTATCCTACTCAAAAAAAAAAGTAAAGAAGATTCATCACACTTATGCCAGCTTCTTCCTAGCACTCTGAGAGTTGATGCATTTCACAAGTTGTGGGAATTGTTGTCAAAATAGAGTAGCTGAAAAAGTCCACTACCTGCTGTGAAATATTCATGGGGAGCTCTTGCCAAAATTGTACCCCCCTTAGCTTCCAGGGCCCGGTGGAGAGGGATGGCAGCTGCCCAGCCAGCAGTTCTCCAGCCTTCACTGCTACAACCGAGCTGTGTCAGTGAGAGCTGACTTCACACATACATTCGTACCAATAGCAATTAAGTGTCTGCAGTCACAGTGCACCTTTGTTCTTTAGGCGTAATATACAGCAATACTAAGATTTATTATGTTTTTATGGAATACAAATGCACTTAAGAGGTTTAAAACAGCGTGACTTATACATGTAAATCAGACAACACTTGTCACGTTGGGAGAGTGAAGAGATTTCTGTCCGAAGGACCTTGGCACTTTGCCATGAAGCTCAAGGCAGAGTGAGATATCAGCGGGTTTTCTTGTTACAAAAATAAAATGCATTTTGGCATGTTTTCAATATTTTGTAAAACACATTACACAGAATGTACTGTGCAATTGGAAAGAAATTTGCAGCTGATTAATGCGAGTTACCATTAAAACTGAAATGGAAAGAGAAAAGGAGGGGGCCGGGAGCTGTATCTCTGAATTCCATTTCCTCTGAAGGGAGTCACTGGCCTAGGGAACAGAAGGTAGCTTGTGGGGGGAGCAGAAGAGTGCAAAATGTGATAACCCAGGATATTTCCTTAATCAGAAGCATCCTTACAAAGTCGGTTTCTTTCATGTATTTAGACCGAGGGAAAATAAAATGGATGAGAGGATACAGTTAAAATCCTGGTGAGTTTAGCTTACATTCTGAGACCGACCTCAGTGCAGATAGCGGGGATGGACAACACCATGGGCAGTGAAGTGTGTTGTCTGAGTGTAGTACTGCTTGTAGTGTGTGGTTTGGGAAGCAGCTGGAATTGTCAGGGTAAAACTCACACTGGCAAATCACTGCACTCCGTGTGTATGTTCCAGTTACCTACAGTGTAGCAGTCGGGGTTGCCATCTGAAAACTCCTACTCAGTTTTATTTATGCTAGTTAACAAAAATTCTTTTTGGTCACTTTTAATTACTTTTTATATTTGTTTGCTGTTTTAGACTAAAGAAAAGCAACGAAAAAATCCCCTTGAAATGTAAACCAATTACTTTCTACATGCTTAATTTTTAAATAATGGAGGGTGGCTGAAGTGCTCACTTCTTGGGCATGTGAACCTTTGCATATAGGCTGTTGGAAAGGGGTGTGACATCAGAGGTACAGCCAGGAGTGCCATGGCAAGCAGTTGGAGCTCCCTGTTGTGAGCACCAACAGTGCACGTGACGTGTTTGAAGTAGTTGGGGGACCGTACATAGCAAAAACCTTCTCCCAGACAAAAGGTTTCTAATTTATAGCAGAGCACTGTCCTGTTACTGGGACTCGTTCCTGACTTTTAGAAGATGGCGTGATGGGCTCATTGCACACTGAGGGATTCTCTATGATTGTGGTCAGCTGGATGTCACCTGGATGCTTTTCCTCAGCGTCCCGTGTCTGCTGGCTCTGCCTGCTGAACTGCTCCGAGGTGTACGCCACGCTTTTGGTCCACGGCTGCCCGTGCTCTTGTTTGGAGATCCTGTTCTGCTCTTGCAAACGCTCGCGTCTCCTGCGGCACAGGAGGTGCAGGCAGCCGTAGAGCAGGACTGCAGCGATGATGAGGAGCAGGACGCTGCTGGTGAGCCAGATGCCCAGTGCCAGCTCTTTCTTGGTGTTGCTCGCAGATGCCGAGTCTCGTTCCAGCGTGTTGAAGACTCTGCACTGGTCGCTGGAGGGGTTTGCGGACTGGCAGGTCACGCACATTATGTACGTTGTGAGGGGAGCCAGGTTTTCAACAACAAAGGAGGAACGAGTGGTGGGCACCCGCTCTTCCTTCTGGAAGCTCTTTCTGGAGTAGCTGGATAGCATGCTGTTCCAGTTAGGGTGGTACATGATGCTGTAAAAGCTGTCGACACAACCGGCCATTTTCGGCCAAATTACCATTGCTGTGTTTCCTGTGATGTTTTGGATGGTTATTCCCATCAGGATGTTGCTTGGGAGTTTTTTTCTCTCTTGATGCTAATCTCCCTGTGGAAAGGGAAGATGTTCTTTGGAGGTAACTGAGAAGCTGCAGCACTGAGGATGTTGTTTGTGTTTTAATCGTGGTGCTCTGCAATGTAGGAATGGAGTTTGTTAGGAAAGTATGCTCTCATCTTTGGTACTGCAGTGTAAAAATAGGAATGAAAGTTCATGAAGTTTGGGGTGTTTTAAAATGTGTATTTCTCTTCCAAGTGAAAGGATAAGCATAAACTTAGAGAAATTAAACCAGAGCTGCTGCCTGTACAACTGACCAGTTGTATCTTGAGAGATGGTGAATTTTTGCAGAATTTGCAATTGGGAAATCACTTCCTTTCACATTTTTTCCCAGGTGACTGTAAAAAAATGCAGCAGTAGTTTTTTTCTCTAAGCTGTGTGTCTTGCTTTTTATGTTAAGTGGCAAGAGGGGTTGCCAGGAGTGGATATCGAGAGATAAATGCCTCTACCATCCACAAGTGTTTATTTTTCCCAGTAACAATCAGTTGAAAAACAAAAGAGTATGTGGAAACATGACCAGATATTATTTTGTCTCCAATATCTTATGTTAGTTTCTCATTCACAAGTACACATAGGAACACCTCGCCTGTGAAGACAGGCTGAGAGAGTTGGAGCTGTTCAGCCTGGAGAAGAGAAGGCCCCAGAGAGATCTTACAGCACCTTCTGGTATCTAGAGGGGGCTAACAATACAGCTGGAGAGGGACGTTTCACACGGGCAGATAGTGATAGGACAAGGAGGGAATGACTTCAAGCGTAAAGAGGGTATATTTAAATTAGATATTAGGAAGAAATTCCTTACTGTGAGGGCAGTGAAGCACTGGAATGGGTGGCCCAGAGAAGCTGTGGGAGGTGTCCCTGCCTGTGGCAGAGGTGTTGGAACTAGGTGATCTTTAAGGTCCCTTCCAAGCCAGACTGCTCTGTGATTCTATGGTACTGTCCATGTTTTCCTGTTAAGTTGCACATCTGTGGCCACTGCAGCTACACTGCGGCAGTGGCTGTGAACGCTGTACATTGGTGGTATCAGTATCACAATATTTAGTCGTGGTGCTAGTCAGCCTCTGGGAAAAGCTTTCCCAAGCTTAGTGACATACAGCTTTCACTATAGCTTTTTGGATAAACAGTGGGGATTTTTAAAAATTGCTAATGCTCTTTTCTGCTCTAAGTCATTTTATGTAATCCCATAGCCTGTCTGCCCTGAATTTATACTCCTCCTCGTCCTCAATTCAAATTAGAAAATCTGCCAGTATTTTGAGACTCTCAGTATGTGTTACCATTGAAAATAGTGAAAGGAAAACATCTCTTTTCTGCAATTTTCTAAACACATCTATTAAAGAATATATAATAACAACCAG
Source organism: Gymnorhina tibicen (assembly GCA_013399875.1). Classification (NCBI taxonomy): domain Eukaryota; kingdom Metazoa; phylum Chordata; class Aves; order Passeriformes; family Artamidae; genus Gymnorhina; species Gymnorhina tibicen. Next base: position 993,397 of record VXAZ01000782.1, on the reverse strand, counting down.
TGGGTATTTTCATTTGTTTGGCTTGGGTTTTATGCTTTTACTATTGTGATGGTAACTTTTGGAAAAGAGCTTACCTCAGCAATTTAATCTGATTCCTTAGTTTCATCATCAGTTTCCAGTGGCACTTGTGGAAGTTTTTTTCCACTTTGAAAGTTTCTCACTTTTTTTATGACTATAAATGCCCATAACAATAGCACTGTATTTCATTGTTTATTACTTTGTTATGAAAATTAAATTTAATATTTTTATAAAGATCAGGTTTAAAATGTTACATTTCCTGACTGTTATATTCCTGACTAAATAACAATTAATTATTGAAAATTCTCACGAGAAGGAAAGCTTGTGAGATTTGCTCATAACATATTCTGAAATTATTCTGTAATACTTGTATTTTATACTAGATAGGAGACTGGGAAAATGTGTATTATTTTAATGGGATTTAGATAGTGACATTACATTAATAGTAAGAATTCTGTGTCTGTTTATGTATGAAAATTTTTGCTCAAGGCTTTTGGATTATACTTACTGGGAAGTGGGAAGAAAAAGGTGTATGTTTATTTTCATGACAATGTATACCCATGGATATGACTGATCTGGGTAGATGCTGCTCTTCTAATTCTGTGGTAGGTGCACCCTTTTTAATACAGCAACAATATAAAGGAACTGAGTTTGCTATCAGATAAACTTATCAAACAGATACATTTTGGCATCTACCCAACTACTGCAGATATTAAAATAGGGTGCATTAGTGAGATCAGAGCTTTTACTTGCTCTTTTACCTTCTCTTTAGCTGGTAGATCCCTATTACTTAAAATTATAAATTTTTTTTATAGAACATTTCCTCACACAGCCTAGAAACAATAGTTTCAACAGTTTAATCCTCATAACATTCTGTAAGTAGAACGTTTGAACTATAATTAAATAACAATGATACTTTCTATTGTTACAAAACATCAGTCATTAGAAAACACACAATTACTGACAAGTAAATGTTTGGAAAAGCCATCTGATGTTTTATGGATCATAAAGTCAGTACTTACCGTCACTCCCTGATGGAAATTCCAGAACAGAAATTCTTTACTGTGATGCTGCTGTGAAAATGTTACAAACACCAAATTTTTTGTATCCCTTTCTACCCGAATTATTTCCTGACTGATCTCTGTTTGCCAGTTTGCTTTTTCTTCTCCTCAGATTCTCTGGACTGAATTCTCATTGCTTGGTGATTTCAGTTTTTTTCTCCGATGCTGCTGGTGGCATGGTTTCTTTGTCTCTTCCACTTAAATTCATGCAAGAGCACATCTTGTCTAAAGATGCTGTTGCCTTGCTTTTCAAAGACCACACAGGAGAAAAAAATGATGTCTTCTCCCCCCTCTCTTGCTTGCCTCCCCTTGGCAGTATGCTGCCTGAGCATCCCTGTTATATACTCTTGTGTGTGGACCAGTGATGCTGTGAGTGATTAATGTTAGCACTTTGATGACATCAGCAACTAACAACTCTTTCTTTTTTTTTTTTTTTTAATTTAAGTAGGGGAGGGAGCAAGTGTAGCTTAAAAAGTACTGAACAGCAACCTCCCTTCCCTCCTTTTCCACCCCCACCCCCCTCTTATTAGTGACTTCTTCCCTAAGGATTTTATGCTTTTGTGCCTCACTGGGGGGGGGAAGTGGTGTTGGTGTGTAATGGTGTTTTCTAAATCCCTTGTCACAGTTTGGAAAGATCCACTAATCCAGTGTTTACAGGTGGACTGTAAATTTTAGGTACTTCCCCATGAGGTTTACATGAAAGATGTCTTTTTAGATTGGCTGGCTTCTTATTGTTATGTACTGGCAATTTTTTTAAATACTGAAATCATGTTTTTAGGGCTTGCTTTTCTATGTGAAGAGATGTTCCCTCCCCTTAACCTCGAGGCTTTAACCCACTAAAGTAAAATTCTCCATGTGCTGTAGCTGAAATAGATAGTTCTGATATGTTTGTTGAGACCTACCTAATTGGAAACATCAAAAACAAAAAGGGAAATCTCATCTTTTACGGGCAATTGTATAAATCCTTAGTGTATCAGGACATTCATCTGCACATATGTCCTTAAAGTTTTACCAGTTCTCTCTGCTGTCTTTGCCCCAGACCCCATTTTTGTATGCGGAGAGCTATGGAAATGCACAGGTTGTACTAGAGGGATACAGCTTTAGGCTGTCCCCTGGTGGGACAGATTTGGAGTTTGGCCTTTTAGCCAGCTCTGATGTAACAGCAGGACTGTGTTACGTACTAGGATTCTAATAGTTATCCAAATGTCTATTGTAGTTTGCATCTAGAATACAGTTTTTTGAAATTTCTAAGGCCTCAGTTGGAAACTGGTGTTTATATAGAGATATACAACATAAATAAAAATATGCATTTTCTATCCTGATTGCTTCTAAAGATGATTTTTGAGTCATTTTATGAGAATAAAATCCTCTAAGAGCTTGGTAGAGTTTTGTGACTTGAATTCCTACTAGCTTAATGCCATGTTCTACAGTATTTGGTGTTGACTTGCATGGGTAATTATGGCAGGATCTGCATTGAAGGGAATGTTCTTCCTGGAAAATTTTCTGTTACAGCTGTGTGTGAAGTTGAAAGTTTAACAGTGTGCTGTTTTCCATGTGTGTATTGGAGAGAATGAAACTGCAAAACTAAAGGAAACACAACAGTCCCTTCTGTAACAAAGGTCGCCAAGATTCCCGCTAAAATTAAATTTCAGGGTATTGGGAGAACAACCCACTTGCAGAAATGGAGGATGCTAAGTTAGCCAGCTCATCTCTAATCTGCAGCTTCAGCAAACAGTTCCTAAATCCCCACATCGCATCCATCTGTACAGCTTGCCACAGAAATAAACATGACTGTGGCAAAGCACCTGGTCCTATTTAGACAAGTCTGGAAGAATTTCCATGAGGTCGCATCCCAGACTTAGATTTGCTTTGATCTTGTGTACAGCAAAGGCTTTTGAAAAAGATCCTTATTAATTAGTTGCAGAGAGCAACTGGCAGGAGGCTTTTTTTTTTGTAGTTGAGTACTCAGAGACTTAAAACACCTACTATGAACAGAAAATTAAGGTAATTTCTTTGAAGATGTTTTGTGCATAAAATGGAAGATATAGAAATAGAAGCTGTGCTTTAAATTCAGGGATCTGGACATGGCATTGACTACTTTTACGCTTGTGTAAATAGAAAAGTACAAAAGAGAAAGTGGCTTTATAAATGATAAGTGGAAGATGTCTGGTTGAAAAAAAGTGTTCACAAATTTGTCTTGCTAATAGATTTTGGTTGAAATTCCTGCCTTACAAAAGAGAAACTTTGTATTTAAAGTTCTTTCAGAGACAGTGAGATACAAAGTTATTATTTCAGTTTTAATGTGCTTTAGAATGCTGTTTAAATTACATTATGATTGAGTTACAGGCAGACGAAATTTTCATTAATCATATCTGTTTTCTTGTTTTAGGCATTGAATTTGGCATATTCCAGCATTTACAGCAACTACAGGAATTTTGTTGGTCCCCCTCACTTTAAAGTCATCTGTAGACTTCTTGGATATCAGGGCATTGCTGTGGTGATGGAGGAGTTGCTGAAAGTTGTCAAGAGCCTGGTATGCTAATCATCTTTATTTTTCTGCTAGTCTAGATGGTTTCTGATAGGAAATGTCTCAGGAAAAACAAAGTGAAATTGAGATCCTGGATAGAAATAATTAAAATAACTTCCATTGAACTTCAATATAACTGTCCTTGGCAGTACTCAAAGTCTTATGTGAGCAGTAGAAGATGTGCCTTGGTGCCCTGAGCAGTGTTTTGAAAACTTTTCATTCTTCATTGGAGATTATTCTACTTTGTGGTGACCTGAGCTGTTAGGGCCTTAGGTAGGCTCTGGAAAAGTATGAATGTTTCAAATTAGTTGATTTCAACTTAAAGACCATACTGTACATTCACTTCCTTGATATTTTTTGAGAACAGCTGTGGTGTGCTTTCTGCCCGGCACCTAGCTTCAGGGCTCTCATTAATGACATCCCTGATAGGTGAGTCCTTAACAACAGGAGAGTTTAACCTCTGTGCTTGAGCGATGCTGCTCAGGCCAGTTTTGAAGACATTATCCACACAGCCTGGGTATCCTGTATTGGAAAGGGCCTTTTTTGTAGCTGGGAGGAGGTTGCAACGCTGGCTGTTTGCTATACTATTAGAATCTATATATACAGCCATAGTGCATTGCAGTTAATTTAAGCCAAAGAAATTGTGTTTTACTCCCTGTTGCTTATAGGAGCATGCTGCCAAAATAATCCAACGTACCAGGGAAAGCTGTGGTATTCATAATCTTACTGCAGGCACTTGACACATTTGGCAGTTTGTTTACAGTAATTCCCACAATGTTCTAAGTACATTTTTGATGTTCTAGAAAGGGTGATTCTGCTTGAAAAGGTTCTGTAGTTTAATCTTCAGGGGAAGAGGAAAACACGTATATTTTTCAGGGTTTGAGTGTCAGGTGTTGATTTGTTGTGTTTTATGAGTTTCGGTTTTTTTATAACTTAGTGGTAAATTGTCTAAATTCATTAAAGGTGGCATTGAACACTTGGTCATTTAAAAAGAGGGTTAAAAGGCCTGGGGGAGGGTATTCTGCCACTGCCTGATGCAGATGCTCAGGTGTAGCGGGACAGATAAGAGAGAGGTGTCTAGTGGCAGAAAGACAGGATGACTGGAGGCTGGGACTGTCTCAATTGGTATGTCCAGAAGAACCAGTTTAGGCTGTTACAGCCATACCTAATCATAAGGGGTTTTTTCATGTTGCTTTTGAGTGCATTCAAATGCTTTTTGAATGGTTTTGAAAGCATTCAAATGCAACTTTTTAACCAAAAACCTAAAAGTTAGTTAGGCAGTAAAGAGTCTGTATGAGAAGAACATGTTTTCCTCTTTTTTACCTTCCTGGCCTTAGCTGTTGTGCCACTCTTCTTGTAGCAAAGGTGGCTAATGCCGTGTGAATTCTTTTAATTTGAAATGTTGCCTTTTAAAGATGATGACTGGCAGAATTAAATGCAAGATTTTTAGAGCTGCTTCAGTTCCTGTATAGTGTGAATGCAATTTGTTGTTTCTTAGTTCAACAACACTGACATGTTTACATACATCTGTTTTCTCTTAGTTACAAGGGACCATTCTTCAGTATGTGAAGACCCTAATGGAAGTGATGCCTAAGATCTGTAGGTTACCAAGACATGAGTATGGTTCTCCAGGTTAGTTTGTGTTTGATGTTACCTTAGCAGCCTTAATAAGATGATAGTAACCACTATCTTCTGAATCTTGTATATCTCTGTGTTTCCCTCCCTCCTTTTTCTCTTGATAATCAGTTTTTAGTCTAGCTTTGTTTTTTTGTTCTGTTTTTTTTCCCCATAACAAGAATTACTGAATGCTATGCGTTCTGAAAGTACTAAATAAAGTTTTAAGACTTCTGTATGTAGGGCAAAAGGATGACAATCTGTATAGAGACAGACTTATGGCATAACTGATCTTGAGCTGGGATGTCCACAATAGTTTCTATTCCTAGTCTTTCTAATAAGTATGTTGAGCTTTTCCCTCAGCAAATTAGCCTCTCACATTTTTTCCGTTCAAATGTCTAATTTAGATAACCGAGTTCTCTGGAACAGCCTCTATTCCCTTTTCCTTTGCCCTCACCAAAGGCAAGATAAAAGGAGTGATGCTGCTGGGAGGCAAACTGGTCCTGCCAGAATAGTTATGTCTGAGGCTTGTGTGGGGTGCATCCTAGCCTCTCAACAGGAGGTGTGACAGTTGCAGAAGAAGAAATGGCGTTGAAAGCTGCTTGCCACTATAGAGAAATAATTGGCTAATTAGTATTTATCACATTGTTCACTGAAATTCTGAATCTGCTTCCCCCTTCAAAATATTCCTCCTCCACAACTTCTAATTAACACAAATTAGTCCTTCCATGTGCCACCCACCTCCTGAGTTTATTTTTCCAGAGTCACTTAGTTTTATTAAATGCCACTCCAACTGGAATGAGGTTGGGTTTTTCTGCTTCCCACAGCTTGCTTGACGTTCATTACCAATGTTAAATGAAATTGAGGTCTTACTAAGTGTTTCCTTCCTGTTCTTCTCTCTGGAGCATAGAAATGGATGAATCATGGTAGTTAGGAGTATAAAAATAATCTATCTGAGGTTTTTACCCATTCATTAAGGTCTGACCACAAAAGCAGTAGGTATTCTCAAATAGATAATGCATCACCAGGATCTGTGATGCTACACTTGACATTAGGAAGCTTGCCAAAAATCCTCACCTGTAAGGGCTAAATATTTGACAGGAGATGCCCAGGGATTTTAGGAGAAACCTTTCTCTTAAGGTTAATCCATCCTATAGGAAAGGCAGAACTGTACTGGTGCAATGGTAACAAACTATTTTGACCTCATATTTACTCTTCCAAAAGAAATGCCATATGTTTAGATGCCTACTGTACCAAGAGATGAAAGCAACTCTTGGTTTTACAATGGAATATCATACCTAGTTGAAGAATTGACTGGATCTCAAAACCCAACATGATTCCCTGCTCCTTTACTGCCCCTGTTCCTTTACTGCCCCTGTTCCTGTCAGGTTTTGTCTTAACACATGTAGTTTTCCTGTTCTGAACTATTTCTAGCAGTGGATGAGTATAATCCCCTGGAGAGTCTCTTCCAAGAAATGACAGAGACAGCCTTTATGGCACTGTCATGCCGTCTCTCCCTTTCCTTTCCAAGCTGCCAGACAGAAAGGCTTATGGAAGATCAGGACACCTCCATCCCTCTCTCACATCACAGAAAAACTGCCCTGTGTTCTCTGACACCTCCCCATCATGGAGCTGTCTGCCCTTGGAGCAGCACTGGCTGATAAAGGAAAATGTTGTCTGGGATGTGCTGTAGATTTTAGCCTTCGTCTGGAGAGGAACTGCCAGACTGTAGAAGGGCAGTCTCAAAGTGTGCTTCCTTTGAGTCACTGTCCTCTCCTTTCAGTGCTGAATTCTCTTTAGCAGTCTTTCCCACACCTTGTTTATGTGTTTTGTCACAGGAAATGCAAGCCAATACACACCAACTGTTGTCTGTTCCCTCCTCTGCCTCCAAAAGCTTCCTCAGAAGTTATTAGTTGTAGTAGTAAGCCTGAGTGTTGTGGGCTATGTCTGTGTGCAGCTTCTGTTCTTTCATAACAAATCATTTAATAACTTCTTTATAGCAGGCACAACCCACATATACAGACCAAAACTGGGATCCCAGTCTTTAGATGAAATATGTAGAGTCTCATCTATCTTGATGTAACATTTATTAATTCAGAATTAATTTCCTGAGTCCATTCTCCATGTGCAAAGCGATTTAAGCACGCTCAGTAAGTAAGCCTCTAGCTCTTTCATACACTTCAGACTTTTCATTTGGAGAGTTTTGTTTGGACTCTGCTGATTGCAATTCCTTGGCCCCTCCATAATCAGCCTTCCTAGACTTGTGGATTTCTAAATGGTGATTTATTGCTGCTAAAAGGAGCAGGGTACAGACAGTGGCATCAGAATTGTTCAGGACTCCTCTTTGCCAATGGGTTTGTTTCCATAGGAACAGTCTAAAGCAGTGGGGAACTTGTTCATCTTGTAGTCATAAAAATATTTGTCTAAAAATACTTTTAAGCATAAGTATTTTTAAAGGGACCTTTTAAAGTTGCTAAAGATCTTAAAGGAGTATTTGCCTTGTAAGAGTTTAAGCTTGAAATTTCATCTTGGAGGTAACATTTTCTTCTGCTATTTTTTGAGTATTTGAACATGTCATTCCTGCTTTTGATGAATGAGTATCCTGCCACTCCGAAGTGTCATTGAATACCATGAGGAAAGTAGTTTGTCAGCTCTGCTGTGAGATGAGGCTTTTGTCACTGGTATACCACTCCTCCAAAAGAAATTTTTTTTTAAAAATCAATGGCCTTAGCAAGATATAAAGTAGCCAAAGAAAGTAGCCAAATTGTGTATTTTTTCGTAAGTATAGCATTTCCATATTTCTTCTTTAAAGAAGAAAACAACAAAACCAAACCAAAGAAACAGAATACTCAAAGCTGGTGCAGGACAAAGCACTTGTTATCCCAGGCCATGACCTCTTGAAATTCCACATGGATGGCATGACAGTTTGGGGAAGCCCCGCAAAGCCCCATGCCATCGGCTGCTGTGTTCCCATCTCTCCCTGGGCTGATTGTGCTGCTGGCAACACCTTGTGAGCTGTTTCTGCACAGCAGCCTGGCAAAAAAAGAGTCTTCCACCCCTTCTTTTTCTGTAATATTTCAGGTCAGAGTCTAATAGGAACTGGAGCAAGCCTGGGCTGGGAAGCATGGGGAAGGGCAGCAGTGGCTGGAGGCTGTGAGGGAAGCATCACTTGGGGCGTAGCAGAAGGGTTTGTAATTCTACCTGTTATCCCAGGATTTTGATCAAACTCACATAAGGAGGAGAATAATTTAAGTGAGGGCACAATGGCTTAAGTCTACAGTGGATGAAGGAAGTGTATTCATAGGTCTTCCTGAAACCTGTCCATTGGAGAAAGGTTTGGGGGGGCATCACAGACTGTTTTAAAGAATTTAGGGAAAACCCAGATCACCTTGATGATTTCAAGAGGGCATTAAGAATTCATTAGGTACGCAGAACAATGGAGTATTTCTTTCTAGCAAAATAAACACAGTGCACAGGCTCCATGGTCATAATTCCTGGATACATGTATATGCTTAAACCTGATGAATATTTCCACTGAAGGGAATGAATGGCAGCACTGTTGATATGCAGAGTTAACGATACCTCTTGCAAGCCAAAGAAGTATGTGGATACAGCATTTGAAGGTCCCTATGAAAGTAAACTAAAAGTCATTATAGCACCCAGTTTCTTGGGAGCAGCTTTGCTATTGCAGATTAGTAGATTGTATTTGATGATAGTCAAGTCAGTTCTTTGCAGAAAGTAACCCAAAACACAACTAGACCAAGAATTATAATCAAGATCCAGTTTGTTTGGAGTCAAAAATTCAGTTCTAGAATTAATAGCTCATTTTTGTCCTAATCTTTTAGGTACCAGAATTGTTACAAGCTCTGGAACATGTTTGATTTCAGTCTATAGGTGTGAGTTGAGAAATGAAAGGTGACCAAAGTGAAGGAATCCAACCAGCTTTGAGTTGCATGTATTGATTTGCTCTGACTTCCTAAATTAATCAGTGTATAGACTGCACAGCTGAAACTTGGCATCTGCTGTTTGAGTGCTGTTGAGATAGGATTTTGGAAGCAGAGAGGAAACCTAATCCTTTACTAATCTTCTGTACTTTACTGGATCTATTCTATATCAACAGTCTTTGCTTCTGTTGTGATCTGTGTAAATCAGAAACTGGGGTTATATAATCAATTATTATGACACCTAATGTTGTCCCATCTGTGGGAATAGAGGGATTTAATTAAAACTGCTTTCTTGGAGAGGAGGAGCAAAAAACCTTGATTCATTTACCTTGCAAAATTCTGTGTATGTATAACTAATTCAATAGCTTATGAATTCCACCCACAAACAGAATTAGAGGAAGAAGGAAGGTTTCAGGCAATTAAGTGAAATTAACTTTCCTAAGACACTTGTTCTTTTTCCAGGGCTTTAGTAGACATGCATAATCTTTCATAAAAATACACTTCTGTGTACTGTGCAAAGAAGTGTAATTTGGAATGGCATTGCTCAAATGTTAATGAAAACATGATGATGCATTTCTGCCACAGGACTCCACTGGGAAAAGATTGGTCTTTCATCAGAAATAGCCTGTGTAACTCTGTAAACTTTCTTCTGTTCTGCTGGTAAATCAAGCTCTTGATCTAAAGGGAAGAAGTACACTGATAATGACAGCATTTGGAATACCTGCATGCTAAATACTGGCTGTCAGATTTTCAAAATAATACCACAATTTGTTCATGAATGCATGTGGGTATGCATATTTATATATCTGTATATGGAGACTGGGGCTTTGAGTGAAGAAATAAGGAACTTTGTTAAGAACTTTGAGAGGCGCTCTGTCAACTGGAGTGACTGTAAAAGACAATAAGTAATTTTTATGGTATGAACCTCAAGCCTGTTTGACTTCTATTATCCTGCTGCTTTTGGGTGGATTTAATGTCTCACTTTGGTTTCAGTCACACTTTCAGTATGAGTTTCTTGTTTCTGGTCACAGTTCTCTGTGCTGTTCCTGGTTTCTCTCTGTGCCATCCTGCTCCTTTATATTTGCTTTAGGTGACATGGGTTATTCTCAGGATTTCCCTGCCATGAAACTCCCCACAAAATCCACAGGCTGGGTGCAGTCTGAAAACCCTACTCTTTTCCATCCCTGTCATGACCAATGGTTGTTTCCATGTTGCAGCAGCAGAATCTTCCTTGCTGTTCTGCTCAGCTTCTGTTTCTCACCAAGCTGCTCCCCACCCACCATACAAGCTAAAGAGGAGAGCATGCCCATGGCTGTGCCTGTCACCAATACCCTGTTGGCTCAGATAGTGCTTTCCCTCCATGGTGACCCTGTGGAGAAGTCTACAGTTCCTCATTGTGTTTCAGGGAGTCTTCCAGCCCTTCTGTTGCTTCACCATCACTCTGTGTATGTGGCACAGATACAAAGACCAGAAACACTGGTAGATGTTCTAGTTTGATTTCCTCTATGGCACAGGCTTAAGTCCAGGATAACACAATAGACTTTTGTTTGCAGAAAGTCTTGGAATGAGGAAAGTATTTGACTTCTAGCAGTTCATCCTTAGAATACCTTTCTTTCTAGTCATGGAAATCCTTTCATCAACAAACACAAAAGAAGTACTAGGGTGTGTAACTAAAACACACTGTAGGTTTGTGATGAAGCTGATTTCAGTTCCCTAACTTCGCATTTTCTTCCTAGCATCAAAAACTTTTTGGGTAAAAATTTTCAACCTTTTCAGTCTCATCTTTAAAATGGGAGTCCCAGTATTCAGCACTGCAGCATCCCATTGCCATGGTGGGCAGGTGTGTTTAAATGACAAACACAAGTGTTCACTGCTCCTCACACACCTGGGGATTGTGACTGGCCTATATCCTGCAGTGTGCAATGAACACTGACAGCCTTTCCCACAGCTTTTCTGTTCTGCAGTCCCTGTACTGTGGAGAGGAGGGAATTGGTGATGTGCTGGCTTTGTTTGCTTTTTAGCTAGTTGTAAATGTGTTACTTTGGAATAAATTAAGCTCAGCAAGCACTCGCTACATCTAACCCTTCTCCATCAGTTTTTCAGTTCTGTTCTTCTCTCAAGTCACCAAAGTACTAAAGTTAGGTCTGAAATTCACCTCCACTGAATGCATGGGGGAACATTTACTGTTAATTTTCTATTGACAAACAGTTCTTTGAGATGTAACAGAGCCAGCCTTGCATCCCCTCATCATGCACTTTACTGATGTTTTGTGTTACTAATTTTAATCATGTGAGCCTTTCTGTAGAAGTGTGTGGGTTACCTACGTAATTCTTTCCTTCACTGTATGTTTTCAAGTTCCTCTGCTGAATTTGAGGGTTTTCCTTGGAAGAGATATGCTGCAGGCTGTATTTCATGTTTGTGTGCTCTCTCCAGCCATTGCCTCACTGGGTAGATAGCCAAGTATGATCTCCTGCTTGGGAAGTGTTCATTAGTTGTGTCAAAAGAACTCATGGTTCTGAAGGGCATCTGTGTTCTCTTTCCTTGTCTTCTCTCAATTGCTTTAGATGCAGTTGGGTGGAGATTTATCTGGCTTAATGCAGTGTAATGGAAATGAACTGCCATGTGCAGCATACAATTTGAAAGCTTTTTATGATGCATTTTCTTCTCAGTCAAGTGTATTGGTGGCTTTTTAGAAAGGCCAGGCTTGTGCAGAAAGATGGAGAAATGCTGCTAAAAATTACCTTGTAAAAAGCTGAAGAGCTTTTTGACCTGTCTGACCTGCTGTAGTTCTCCGCTCTTCCTCTCCCATCCTGCACATGGCTTTAACCTCTGAAGGATAACCAGACTGGGTCTCTGCAGAAGCTGCTGAGCCTGTGGTTTCCTGGGCTTCTCTCTAACAAAGGGACTGCACAGCCTTTCTGAGGCTGGAGGGCAAGGAGCTGGAAGTCCACCAGCATGTTACTCATCACTGTTGTTTAGGAGAAGTTTGATGCAAAAGACGTATATTTATGTAAACGATGTGGGTTTGAAAATTGTAATTTTAGCTGCTTTTTAACAGCTTTTGGCAAAACTTTGACAGAAACTGTGTTCTGGTTGTGCTTGTCAGCAGGATCTGGTGTACCCTTGCCAACAGAGCTTGACTTGTGATCTCTGTATTTGCTTTGAGAGGTCGCAGATCATCACCTCTGGCCCCGTGGCACTGTCAGAGTCGTAGTCTGATACTACCCCTCTTCCCTGTATCTTACCTGTCTGCTCCTTGCTGGCTCTGTCATCCATGAAAATAGCAGCTGTGGATTGAGATGGGTCAGGTGGTGCAGCAGGTTGGGAAACGGTGGCTGCAACAGGACTTAAAGCAGATAAATGAGAGCTCTAGTCTCTCTTCCTGCCCCTGGATATTTTTTTCTTACCTCTCATACTGGCTCCCTTTTCCAGGAGTGAAAAGTTAGGCACTGCACTTTGCATGATTTATCCAGTTAAAAAGGTCAGTGCACTGGATTAACGCTTTATAACCTCTGAGTTTTAATGCATTTAAATGCTGCTCCTTTCAGTTTCCTCTAGGCTGTACATCTGGAGATAAAATCTCCTGTGCTGATACATGGAGAGGGAACTCTAAATCTGCACCCTCAGTTATTTGTATTCTCAAACAGTGTATGGATGCACATTTGTGCAACCTTTGAATAGACAAATTGTTTAGAAAATCAGAGGGCTTTTGAAGCAGAAATTAAAATTAATCCTGATCTCTATGACTCTTATTCACATGGCCAGTATCTTTTGTCTGCTTTCCTGAGGTAACAGTGTGCCTGTGTGGTCATCACTAGAGTTCGTTCTGGCTCCTGAGACTTTTTTTTTTTTGCTTCTCTTCTAATTTCAGGTATCTTGGAGTTTTTTCACCATCAGTTGAAAGACATTGTTGAATATGCAGAACTGAAGACTGTCTGCTTCCAGAATTTACGGGAAGTGGGAAATGCTGTCCTGTTTTGCCTCCTCATTGAACAGAGTCTGGTAGGTGCCTGCTGTGCTAGTTTTAAATCCATCTGTCTCTCAAAATGTACTCTCATATTTTTGTTACTAACGTCATCAATAACAAGGTTGAAATCTGTGAGTTTGCTGTTACTGATGGGCAGATGGGTAGAAACAGTTCCCTGCACTCATCTCTTTCAGTCTTGCAGGGGCTTTCATGTCTGTTAGATACAGTGATGCCTGACTTTGCTGGGTGAGAGACGTTGCCTCTTGCATGGTACCTGAGGATCTGACACTGCAATCTTCACCATAAATTATAATCACATCTGGCACTCCTGCAGCCAGTCACGGTGCGGCCACTCTTTATGTCAGTGAGTTGTACATCTGGTCCTGCTGTATTCCTTTCCTGGATGTCATGCCTGTTAAGGTGTGAAACATCACAGAGTTACTGAGGACAACCTTGGACGTCCTCCTTGCTGCTTGGATGGCTGACAGTGGTGCAGAAACTCACCCATCTGTCCTAACTTGAATGAGACTGTGAAACGTGTCAGTCTTTCAGCTGCTTCTGATGTATCTGGAGTCTACCTTACACTGTGCAAACCTGCCTGCTGCTGGGGGCACAGTGCTACAATTGATCTTTATCCCTACCTCCTACCTCCTCTTTTCCCACCTTTCTTCCATGTTGTTACTATTTGCTGTTCAGACAAGATGGCCAGGCCTGTAATTTCTTTGTTTTCAATGCATTTGGGTGCTTACAGAGGAAAGGTGGGCATTGGTAATGGATCAGAACAGCAACAGGTGCGCTGGCTTCCCTTCCTTTACCTGCATGGTGCTGTTGGATCTTGGGTGGGAGTCTCTTCCTGCTGTGCATACAGGCACCCTGCCCAGGCTGTGCAAGCTCATGCTGCTGCTGAGGTTGGGCAGCACGCAGAGATCTTTGCTGACTGCAAACCAGCCACGTCATTTCCTCAGCAAGCTGGCTGGGGGCCTGCTGTTGGACAAAAATAAACCTTCACGGAAGACTCCTTCTCTAGGGTGTATTAAGGCTGTTGGTGTTAGATAAGGTAACGAAGACATGCTGTTCCTCAGAGTTCCTGCTCATGGTGTTAGAGGATCCCTTCCTCACGGGGGAGAGTAATTGGAGGCTGGGTGACAAGCAGCAAACCTGTAGTCAATAATGGCACAGCTGAAACAGAATGAGAAGCTGGATTACTTTGGGTTCAGGCTGAGTGGGTATGTGGAGAAAGGCCAGGCAGGTGAGGGGAGGATTGAGGGTGTACCAGAGTGATGTCAGCATGGAGGTACCTTCTTTGGGACATCGCCAAGGTTACCCTTTCCAGTCATATACCTGTGCTCGCTGCCTCTCCTCTTGTTCTTGTCCTCAGTCAGGTCCCAATGTCCTGTCATGTATTTCAGTATTTTTCCATTGTGGTCATCAATCATAACTAATCTAGACTTCAGCATGGTGCAGTGCGTAATTCTGAGTATATCTGTGATAGTGGCTGTGTCTTGTTCATCCTGACCGCCTAGTACATGCATTTCCCTGGTTGACATCAAGAAGTTAGACCTGGAAAAGGCACATGAGCCCCAGCACCCTAGCCTTGCTAAAAGTATGGAGGATGACCAAGTTTTCTAATATTAGTACTGAGGGATTACAAATTAGTAGGGCCTCTGCTTCAAAAATGAGAAGAGGGTCTTAGCAAAGTCATGCATCTGCTTCTGGTCATCTCTGCATTTTCTCTGTGCGTATGCACAGGAGCAAAGAAACAGGAGACATCTGTCTTCCTTTCCCCTGTCCCTAAAGATGTAAAATACTTCCTATGACATGGTTCTATGCTGCTATTGTATCTCTCAGCGTGCCTGGCAGGGAGATGCTCCCACCACGATAAGATCCCATTAGGATAATGGGTTGTGGCTCTGGTAAAAATAACCAAGCAGTGAGTCATCTTTGTCCCCTGTTTGTCTGTGCAGGAACCGTCTGCCACTTTCCCACCGAAATTACTCATTCTGCATTAGTTTATTTAATAAATACCCTGTCCTTTATGAACTGCCAGCTGAGGGTGGGAGAGGAGTTGCTGGAGTTTATTTGTGAATTCAAAGTAACCTGGTGAAATGAAGTGGTCGTTGGGAGTGATCCATGAGTAGAGGTAGGGCTCGGAGCAGCTCCCTGCAGTGGTGACAGAGGCCGGCTGCCCTCTGGTGTTTCTGCAGTGCAATCGGCCTGCATTTGGAATCCCGTTGTGGGGGTCTGGTGTGGTTTGGGGATTGATGCTTCTGTCCTAAATGCCTCTCGTTTTCTTTTTTGTCCCAGTCTCTAGAGGAAGTGTGTGACCTGTTGCACGCAGCACCATTCCAAAACATCCTGCCCAGGGTTCACGTCAAAGGTATCGGCAAAGTGAAAATACCTTCCTTGGGTAATGCTTTCCCCTTCCCCTGCCTGCTGCTGCAGTGTCAGTGACCACCTCCAGCCACCTTTACCACAGTGCTGATAATTACAGGACAGAGGTATCAGATCCAGGCCTGTTTGCCTGGCTGAAAAAACAAATGTTTCCTGGCGATGCTCTGTGCAAATTACAGGGGGAAGAGGAGGAATGCCATGACAGGGAAGAGCAGCATGGATGCCCAGGGCAGTATTATCCTGCTTTGTGGATATAGTGAGAGGCTTTTTTGAAGCTGCTGTTTAGCTTATAGAATTGTCATTTAAATGGGGTAGGTTTGATCACACAGGGTGTAGGGAGTCTGTCAGCAAGTGAGTAAATACAAGTGGTCCCTGCAGATTTTTCACGTCCTTTTCACTAAACTGAGTATGCAGTAGAGAGTATTTGCAGGATTGCTTCCTATGGTATCTGCTCTCCTCGTCTTCCATCATCAGAAAGTGAGCTGTCTGCCCTCCCCCTTGCCCTCTCTTCTTTCTGTGTTTCTCTTCTGTCTCCTTTCTTTTACATTTCTCACTGCTGGAGCAGCTGATTTGTTCTGCTTGGAGAAATCCCATCAGCTACAAAACTCTGAGAATATTTCCAGGCTCACAGTAGCTACTTGAATCTCTGCATAAAACTAACCAGACCATTGTAAATGGTATTTTCCCATTTGCTGGAGGACATTTCCTCCCTTGCCAATGTTGAGGGAGTGCCAGCTGCTTTTTAGCTGTGCCATACACAAGATTTCATCCTCATTTTACCTCACCTTCTAGAGACAAACATTTTATGCACAAAGACAACTTAGTTGTTTTAGTACAAGTGGGGGTCAAATATCTTAGCAGCAGCAGCATAACAGAGCCTTATATTCTTCCTTGAATTTAGTTAATTAGATGTATACTACTACAAATCCTTCTTTCTGTTTGCACATGTAATGTAGCATTTTAAAATAATTGTGTATTTTTCTAAAAGTACATTGAAGATTAACCAGCTATTTAGTACTTAAATTGCCTGAAAAATAACACCCGGTTTTCTTCCTCACTGGATAAAGATTGTGTTAAAATAAGAATTCTCTTGGTTAATTGCAGTTTATGATTGTTCTCTTCACTTTTTTTCCTTTTCTTTCAGAGGGTGAAAGACTTGATGCTAAAATGAAGAGACTGGAATCAAAATATGCTTCACTACATTTGGTTCCTCTTATTGAAAGACTTGGCACACCCCAGGTATTCTCTCTCATTTGTGTCAAAGGCTTTTGAGGACAAAGAAATTTCTGAGCATCAGAAAGCCTGTCCTAATAGCTCTGTCAGAACTTCAACCTGCACATCCAGCTTGTTCACACAGCAGGATTTTTATTTAGACCCATGAATTTGGTAAAGCTGTTAAAGCTTAGAAGTTTAAAACATTTGGGACTGGGGCAGAAGTGACACATTTGGGGGAAAATGCTGACTGGTATGTTTGTTTACCATGGGATACCCTCCCAGTGTAAGGTCCAGCCTAGGAGCTCCTCCTGCAAATTCCACTAAAATCAATCAGTTTTCTTGTACACATGTATATATATATATATATTTAAAACATTTTGTCACTCTTTCAGCCGCTTAGAAACTCTTGGAAAATAAGCTGTCATTTGAGTTGAGTTCTCCTGGAAACAATGACTAAAGAGAACATTCTTGAACTGCCTTTGCAGCTTCAGCACTATTCCCCTTTCTCCCAGTGTGAGAGTGTATTAATCCCCTGCTAACCTTAGCAGTTTACTAGTGGTTGAGATGTGAATAGTAGAAAGTAAGAGCAGAATGCCCTGAAGCAGAGTTCAGACTGCTTTTGTCGTCAGTAGGTGCTGCTGCACCAGGAGAGAGCTGTCTGTGTGATGGCACCAGCTGGGACAAGCACAAACAGCATTGCCTCCTATGGATTTTGTCTGAGCCTGTTGGTGCTTCTCTTTGGAGCTTTCTCATCCGCTAACAGCTGCAGCTGAGGGAGGTGTGCAGGAGAGCGCAGGCAGGAGCTACAGCAGAGCACTGAACTCTTGGTTTTGCTTTCTGCCTCCATTCAGACAAAGAATTCTTTAAACTGCTCTGAGATAAATCCAGGACTAGCATTACTGCAGTTAGTGTTACTCACTTCAAGCCTGTCTGCTTGAAGAGGCTTTTACAATTTTCTCTGAATGTTTTTTCACTGATTTGATCCCCAGGTTAGCAGTCTGTCACTTTAGGTCAGACGACATTTTTCCTAGAATAAACCACGTGAAACTGAAAAATATGTTGTATTCATTTTCTAAAATAAAATCTTGTGGTGAAGTGGCTTTTACCAGGATTTTGCACTTTGTTTCTCTCCACTGTAGCAAATAGCAATCGCGAGGGAAGGGGACTTGCTGACCAAAGAACGCCTCTGCTGCGGCCTGTCCATGTTTGAGGTCATCCTGACGAGGATCCGTTCCTTCCTGGACGATCCCATCTGGCGCGGACCCCTGCCCAGCAACGGGGTGATGCATGTGGATGAGTGTGTGGAATTCCATCGCCTCTGGAGCGCAATGCAGTTCGTCTACTGCATCCCCGTGGGAACACACGAGTTCACTGTGGAGTACGTGCTGCCAGCTGCCCGCAGTCCCCTGTGGGCAACAGTGCTTGGCTTGTCCTGTCGTGGCAGCGGGGCTGGAACGGAGGCGTTTGAGTGCCTGTCTGCAAGAGCAGAGTGCAAAACCAGGGAAAAGTGCTGCCATCACCCCGAGGGGCTCATAATCAACAAACACAGATACTATTGTATCTGTAGTGAAAATAACCCTCTATTTTAAGTATTGCCAGTGTATAATGAATGATCCCGTGACAAAAAGGCCCTAGCACGTGTCTTTCAATAGGGGTCATACCCCCATGGACATCCAGCTTAAATAAAATAGCAGAATGTTTGTGCATCTGTCTTTAACCAGTATTTTTTCTCTGAATAAGAGCAAGAATGAGCACTTGGAATTTAACATGATTAACATGAGTTAACCAGGAGCTGTTGTTTGTTCTTGGTTTTGTTGGTTTTGAGAATATCCTTATTTTGAAAAATTGTTGAGCTGTAACATGCTTTTTACTGAGCAGTTAGAAAACAGCATAGGACATTTGCTTCCTTTCATGCCTGCAGCCTAAAGGAGCAGAGCGATGTTGAATTACCGCTTTGTTTTCTTTGAAAGTGTTGTTTCCACTGAAAATGAAATGTAATGCCACAGGAGTCTAGTGGGGGGAGTAAATGTTTTTGGAGTAACTCTGTTACATAAAATGGAAGGAGGAGGGGAGTTCTGGTTTTTTGTTAAGCATCCATTTAAATTGCTTGTGATATCTCCAATGATAATCAATATACCAGAGCTTTTGCTTTCTAGATAAATGTCTAACATACTTACTATTTAGTGTAGTGGCTGTTTACCAAGTGTTTACTGTGACTGTGTTTTGAAGACGTAAGTGAAACCTGCTCTGTGCTGTGTTTCCTGTTCCAGGCAGTGCTTTGGGGACGGCTTGCACTGGGCCGGCTGTATGATCATCGTGCTTTTGGGACAGCAGCGGCGCTTTGATGTCTTGGATTTCTGCTACCACCTGTTGAAAGTCCAAAAGCACGATGGCAAAGATGAGGTTATCAAGAATGTGGTGAGTTGAAAACGTCTGTAGTAATAAAGACAACAACAACTCAGAGCTGTTTGTACTCAGATGCAGTGTAGATGTGGCAATCCTTTTTTTAGAATGAATTGCTGAAAATGAGGGCACCAGGATTTTCAGGAACAAAAGATTAAGGCATTAAGGCTGGAGTTTGAAGACTGGTCAAGCAGAATTCTGATGTCACAAATAGATGAGATTTTCTTAATGCCTTCCATCTCATATATGTTCATTCTGATAATGACAAGGCTGCTGTAAACTGAGCTTCTTTGTACCCAAAGCAGCACTGTCAAAAACCAAAATGCACCTTGGATTTCCTTTGGCATAGCAGTGCAAGGGAAACATTGGTAACATTGCTGGGAGAGGTGACGTAACAGCATTTGCTGCTTTTCTGGCGAAGGTTTTCATATCCAAAGCTAATTCCTGTGCCTGTTTTTTTGATGTTTGCAGCCTTTGAAGAAAATGGTTGAGAGAATTCGCAAGTTCCAGATTCTGAATGATGAAATAATTGCTATTTTGGACAAGTATTTGAAGTCCGGCGATGGAGAGAGCACACCTGTGGAACACGTGCGCTGCTTCCAGCCACCAATTCATCAGTCCCTTGCCAGCAACTAGATTCTCACCTAACAATACTTTTTGCACCTATTTAGGCTAAAAGTGTGAGAAAAAAAGCAAGAAACAAAACCCACACCAACAGTTTTAAAGAATACTCTCATCTGCATTTTTCAGTATGCCTGTGCCATTTGAGTGGCACACTATTCTCTCCAGTCTCCAAGCACAGTAACTGTGTACAATCCATACTTATTTTTCTAGACTAAAATTTTATACACTTTGATTAAAAGCCTGTAAGATTTTTGAAATCTCTTTGCATTCCTGTCCCGAGGTGGCCATTTTAGACTGGACTGGTATAATTTTCCCCTGAAGCTATCGAAATAATGGCTGTGGAGGATAAAAAACTGGGTTCTGTAGAAAAATTTTTAGAAATCAATGAATAATTGTTTGTATTAGAGCCTTAATTGCTTAATTTGCCTTTATTTAAAAAAAAAAGAGAAAAACAATGAAACAAACTCTGCTGGTGCTTTGTGAATAATTTTCTAGTCAGTTGATTCTTCTTCCTCTTTGCAAAACTATTCTCAGAGATCAGTAATTAGGGAAATGAAGGCTATTTAAAGTGTTTGTTTCAAAGTTATTTAACATGGAGGTGACTGATAGGATTCTGATCTTTTTAAAAGGTGGAAGTTTGATTGATTAGAATGGGAACTGTTTACTTTTTCCTAATGAGAGCTTCTAACACAGTTTATATTTTGGTTGGCAATACATACCTGTGTACCCAAGCACATTTACAAGTGATGAGGAATTCTTGTTTATGAGAATCTTGACTACAGTGATCAGGTGTAATCTATCCCAGTACCTAAACTCTAATGATGTTAATCATGATTTATTATGGAAAGTATTTGTTCAATTACACTTGCTGTATTACGCAAACACTGCATCAGTAAAACTGTAAAACTTTGCAACTATAAAAGTTGAGTTTTAAAGCAAACCATTCAGCCAAAAGTAGTAACTCCTGCTTGCTTACTCCAGTATCCTATCAGTTTGTCAGCTGGCTTTGGGATCAAGATGTTAAGATGGCCAGAACAGACAGAGACAGATAATTACATGTTTTACCCAGGATATGGATTTATGGAGATGTTACTTGGTTAGTGTTTCTAACCTATAGTGTGAAACCAATAATGTATCCCTTTTAGAACCTGTTTTTCTCCCTTCCCTCTTACTAGTTCCTGGTTAGGTTACAGCACTTCTTTTCTCCTGCTCAGCTCTTTCCAGGTGCTTCACATGCATGAAACTGACTCCACCAGTGGGTAGAAATGAGCCTCTGACAGAAGAGGTATGGAGGAAGTCAGGAATACAGATGTAGGTATTGGAGTGGCAGAGAACTCGATTTTGAGGAAAGAAATTAACTGAAATTTACTCAGCAAAATAGGATGGAGATTTTCCAGGCAATCTATCAGCAAGTTTCCACCATAACAAGTTTTCCTAGGACATCTGTGCTTGAGAGCTGTCATTCTGGAGTGGTGTCTGTCGTGGTGAGAGTGCACACAAGGCTGCCCGGTGCATGGGAGACAGAAGTCAGAAGTGCTTGTGCTTTGTTACACCAGCTTGTTGCAGGATTTCTTTTACAAGGTGTTTAAGCAGATGATTTTCTTTAAGAAACATTGTTTTAGATAGTAGAAGACTTTTGGTCAGCTAGATTCTTCCCTGTGCTTCCAGCTTCAGTTATGCAAATGAACAACTTTCCTAATTTGTTGACATCATCATTGGTTTAGGGATGTCTCACATGCCTGAGGCTTTGGCTAGGCACTGGTGCAGAAATGGTTAATTAATAAAGCCTGATTTTTTTGTTTAGGAACTATTTAAAAATAACTAATCATGGTGTGAATAATTTCTAATTCTTACCAGTTAACTTTCAGTAATAAGAGAATTGGTCTCTTAATGTCTTAAAACTACTAGCTTAAATGCATACTTTATGATCACTGAGGGGAAAAAAGTTTAAGACAATTCAGACATTAGTCCTAGGAGATGTTTGTTTCCCGTTTTTAAAATATAGATTTTTTTTTTTTTCCAACAGGATTAGAGACTTGATAGGAGCTAAACATTCTTTGCCTGGTATAACCTTTCCTACCTAAAAGGAAAAATGCAGCAAGGTGCACAAAAGGTGTAACTTTTTCATTTTTAATTAGTTCTTATCAAAAACCAGATCTGGAGGCCAAAGTGCCCATCAGCACGGAAAGTAGCAGACTGTACTGTGTGAAGTGATAGCCTGCTCCTGGGGTAGGCTGGTGCTTTGGTACTAGAACAGGCAACCCCAAGTTCAGCAATTCCTCAGCTGTTTGATGTCCTCCCTGCCCCTCCCTTGGTTCTGTGCTAGTTACTGCCCAAGTGCTGGAGGGACCCTTTCCCTGAGTGAGCACAGCTGATGTGATCTCCCTTTCGGTTACAGAGAAGCTCAAATCCTGATCTTCAGCCAGAATTTAAAGAACTTTTTTTCATGTGACACCTTTGCCCCTCCTGTAGGTTATGACAGGTACCAAAGGAAGGCAGCAGAATTTTGTTTCACAGGTAGTAACTTGGGGTTTTTTTCTGTCCTAGGAAAAAAACTTCTCTTAAACACTAAGCACCAAACCTGACAACTTCCAGCACTAACTATTAGTCTCCATCCCAAGTATTTCCAACTTTCACATGCATGCTAAAAATGTTCTTATAAAACGTTTCTTCCCTTCTTCCTTCCCTAACTTTTATTTTTGCCTTTACAAAATTAAATTACCACTTACCTGCCTCACCCCTTTTTTTTAAGCTATGACATTAATATTTCATTTTTTTTGGCTCTTTTTGAAAAACTCAGTGCTGCAGCTAGTGCCTGTGTTGCTGCAAACAAAATAACAATTCTGTGAGTTCAAACTGTAACATCAGGAACACAGAACAGGGCTGCAGAGCCAGAGCAGCATGGTGCAGCACAGACACAACCTGACCTCTTTTACAGAAGAGGGAACAGAAGAGAACCTCTTTTACAGAAGAGGAATCTCTGGCTACTAGTAATGAGTCAGATCCTTCCTTCTGCATAAATTGTCATGGCAGGAGGTACCACTTCACCTGTCCAAGCAGAGCAGAAGCTCCTGCCTTCTTGTTCCTGCCAGCCAGTTACTCTGATTTGGTAAAGTTGGGGTTTTTTTAAGCAAATCCAGCAAGTTTTGCATACAGCTTTACCTAACCAGTATTTTCAAAGGATCAGTTGTGCTTGGTTGTAGCTTTCCCTTTTCTCTTTTACAAACTAGGACAGCAGTAGTTGCTGCAGCTCCTGTTTCAGTATGGTTACTGTAACTCCATGGTCAGTCAGGGCACAAGTTACAAAGGATCCAGGTTCGCTGCAACC
Source organism: Gymnorhina tibicen (assembly GCA_013399875.1). Taxonomy (NCBI): domain Eukaryota; kingdom Metazoa; phylum Chordata; class Aves; order Passeriformes; family Artamidae; genus Gymnorhina; species Gymnorhina tibicen. Next base: position 970,305 of record VXAZ01000782.1, on the reverse strand, counting down.
TTTTTACCACCAATGCAGAAATAAAGCCATTTATTTTTGATAAAATTGTAATTAGTGCAATACATCTTAAAAACAGAAGAATGAAATGAAAGTATTTACACATAACTTAAGCAACAACACCAGTTGTGGTCTGAGGTCATTTTAGTACTTTTTAAAGTAAAAATAAGGCAAATAAAAACCATTTCAGTGTTCTTTCTCCAAACTAACCGAACTCAAAAATCAACGATTGTCTACACATACTGTTAAAAAGTACATGAATTTCCAGACAAGCTCAGACATTTCACAGCAGAAAAAAAATTTCCAGGGTTACAGAATTGTTCTTTTCTTAAGTAACATGTAGATATTTTCAGAAGGCTGACAGGCTTCCATTTCTCCTGGCTGAGAGACTCTCAGTGGATTGCATTTCACCTAGGCAGGCAGAACTTTCTTCATCATCATTAAAGCTGTCGTACGTGCTCAGCAAAGTGCCATTTGCTGCTCTATCATCCTTCCGCAGAGAGAGGGGCAGGTTTGCTAGGGTGAAGTTAACATCTTTGAAGGCATGCAATAAAAAGATCCCCACAATAATAGTCAGGAAGCCACTGAAGGTGCCGATAATGTCATCAGCCGCCATGTGTTGCCATTCCTTGAAAAGGATGGCAGAACAAGTTAAAACAGATGTTGTAAAGATTACATAATATATTGGAGTCACTATTGAAGTGTTGAATATATCCAGAGCCCTGTTTAAATAGTTGATCTGCGTGCTCACACAGACAGTAAGGCTTAGCAGCAGAATCCAAGACAAAGGATGTTTCAGCACTGGTTTTCCAGCGAAAAGTTCCTTTATAGCGATGCCCAAACCTTTTACACAGGAGACTGATAAGGCTCCAATTACAGAGCAAATTGTTATGTACACGAGAATGTTGGTCTGTCCATGGCGAGGTCCCACCACACATATTAGAATTAAAGACACAATGACAACAAGCGTTGCGAAGACCACAAAACCTGTGGTTGGGGGAAAAAAAAGTCTTGTTATTTATAGACACTAATGGACACACTTGTTACTTATGGACTCTATTTATCAAGACACTGGGGTATTTATCTTAGGGGTACAGGGAAAACACATTCATAATTTGACCGACTCAGCTTAAACAGAAGAGTTCAGGATGTTTCTCGTTACTCCTCCAACACCACAGTTTAGATGATTTTAGAGTGAGCTAGCCAAAACAAAGGAAGTACCTCAGGCATGTTGTATTACCTTTACCAGTCTATTGGCAAGACGACTACAGGATTAGATTGCTAAATTGCCTTACATCCAAATTCACTGAGGTGTAGATGCCATTGGACACAGGCTTGAGTCTGAATTGAGTCTTTTTTAGGAGATAGATTTTAGCAGGTGTCTGTATTCATCAGCAGGTTTCCAATGATCAGGTCCTTCCTTAAGAACAGCTTTTTAATCTCTGTGTTGGCTATTTCCTCATGTTTAAGATGGGAATTGCCTTTGTATAATTAGTATTTTGCAGATGTGCATTTTTGAGTGCTCATCTTCCACACAGGCATAGCAGCTCATCTCTAGGATTTTACTTCTCAGCAGACACCACAACACCTACTTTTTCATTTTAAGGACAGCTCAAAGTTGAGCTTGGAGATGACACACTTCAGTCAAAATTTATAGAAGTTTTGTTTATCCACCTGTGCTGTTGCATTTGTTTAAACTGTCACCTCAGTGGTTGCCATTGAGGCACTTTATTCAAGGCCAGACAAGTTCATTGGCATCATGCAAAGTTCCCTATGGAATTATGTTACAGAATTCAAATCTCTACTTCATTTGGACAGCATGTCTACATGAAGCAGACACAGGCCATCTTCCTGGAACTTGAGAGCAGCAGTAATGAAATTATATAATGGAGAAATGATGGGCTGTGTACATATCAAGCCAGCATTCTTCTTACCTGGATCACCTAGTTTGTGGGACATTTCATCCAAAGTTTCTACTTCTTCCTCTTGTGGAGCATGAATTACCATCACAGTTGATCCCAGTATACTTAACAAACACCCTATTTTTCCATGTAAATTAAGTTTTTCATTTAAAAAGAAGGATGACAGAATGGCACTAAGAAATAAAAAAGGCACCAACAAACACGGAATCAGTAATACCCATTTGCTCATCAACTTACAGGTTTTGACTATAGAGGTCACTTGCATACACCATGTGAAGCTTATAAACAGCTATCTTCTATCTCAAGGTACTTGCTATGGACAGAACTACCTGTTAATACTTGACATCTCTGCCCAGAACCCCTTTTTTATGCTGCCTGCCAAAAAAATGCTGTATCTAAGAACTTGCACAAATAATTTAAGACAGATAAAAATCTTTACTTAGGAATGAAAATACTGATCTGTTGTAATCACCATGTTTTTGAAATGCAGAAGACAATAGCTTTTCAGAGATGGCCATGCAGATGCATTGCTAGAACCCTTTTATATCATAGCCACTACATATTCGGAGAGACTTAAAAGTTACTCCTGATGTTTATAAGCACTCTGTTGTGAAGAACAAACCCCATTTATTACAGAATAGTTCAGTGACATATTTCTAAATAAATGTTTTACTTTTCTCTCTCAAGTCACACCGCTTTCTGTTAAGAGTTTCTTACCTTACAAGAACACTGAGAGCTCCTAGAGGAGTCACTAAAGTAGCTGGTGCAAAAGCATAGGCAGCAAAGTTCGCTACTTCGCCAGCTCCCACTGCGGAGGAACAGGAATTAAAACCCACGAGTTAGGCTGTCTCATGCAACAAACCTCTGATCCAGGGCAAGAGGTCATGTAGACCCAAACATGCAGCAAGGGAACAATGGAAAATTTGCATGATAGCATTCAGCTAACAGTACTAGCAGAACACACCCTCGCCCCTCCCCCCCACTATTAAATTTTAAAAACAGGCTGTGGAAGTACAACAGGTATTAGAATTAATTCTACCAAATAAGAAGGTGTTTTATTTTAGTGTCTATGTTGTAGCTCTCCAGCCTGCCAGCTTGACTCATGAAGTTCTGCATGGAGAAATCTGCAACAGCAGGATATAGCACAGCACATACAATAAGCCACAGTTACCTGCAGCCAGTAAGCTGAGAGTTCAAGCAATGAAAAGAATTGAGAAAACAGGATAATCCCAAAATATGCTTCCCTTTAAGAAATCCTATATATCTAAGCACTTCTCTGCGAAGGCAAAAACCAGAATGCATATGGTAGCAAAGACATACAAAACCACTGTCTGCCTAGTTCCACTGCACAAAGAGGGCAGTTACATTAAAGGAAGAACTTCTGGTGTGAGAGAAGTTATTGAAAAATCATTAGAACTGCATCCATCAAATCACCAGATAACACTACCACGTATTATAGAATCCCAATCTCGTTCCCTTTTTTGTAACCATGCTGCCATCTGTGGCATAGTTATTAAAATTATATAATGCAGATTGTATTTTTGACACTTAGATGAATAATTTTTGATACTTACTTGAAAGAAGTCCAGCCCACCATAGCCATTCCTTAAGGTATGCATGACCACCTTGACCTAAAATTGAAAGAATGTTGGCTATTCCACTAAAAACATTGACACCCTGTCACTAATAACACTGCCATGACATAAAATAATTTTTGAAACCCATGTCCTTAAAAACATGAGTAGCCTTTTGATACCTAGGCTTTCTAGGTAGAGGGATTGAAATCAAAGCATCTTCAATTTCTGACGTGCATGTGCCTCCTACAGCCTACTTTGATAACAAGTTATTTCATTTCTTTTGTATTAGAAATGGCACTGATGATCATATCTGCATTCCCCTGAGAAACAGTTCTTTCCAATCACTGAAATGACATGAAAAGCCAAGTTACATTTCTCGTACTAAGACTGCTACTCTGTGGAAATTGTGCATGGTTTATACATGGTTGATTACATGTGCAAGCATCACATTTTCTCATTCCAAACCAGGGTGCATGAATTATGTATCTTAAGATCAAGCATCTTTTAGAAGCAAAGATGACAGGTACTGAACAAAAATATTCAGAGTCAACCTTCTGAATCATCTGCAGATGCTGCAACTATCCTACCTAAATCTATCTTCTTTCAATTTAAAACCACTGCCCCATGTCCTGTCATTACAGGCCCTGTTGAAAAAAAAAAAAACAAAACCAACAAAAAAACCCTCACTGTCTTTTTTATAAGTCCCCTTTTGGTACTGGAAGCTGCTGTAAGGTCTGCCAAGACCCTTTTCTTCTCCAGGCTGAACAATCCCAAGTCTATCAGCCTATCCTCATAGAAGTGTTCTGTCCCTCTGATCATTTTCATGGCTCTTCTCTGGACTTGCTCCAACAGGTCCACGTCCTTCCCACACTGGGGATCCCACAGCTGGATGCAGCACTGCAGGTGGGGTCTTGCCAGAGCAGAGCAGAGCAGCAGAATCCCCTCCCTGCTGTCACACCTGATTTGGACATGTTTGGCTTTCTGGGCTGCGAGTGCACATTGCTGGGTCATGTCCAGCCTCTCACCCCCCAGCACCCCCAAGCCCTTCTCAGCAGGGCTGCCCTCCATCTGTCCATCCCCCAGCCTGTGTTGGTACCGGAGGTTGCCCTGACACAGGTGCAGCACCTTGCTCTGGTTCTTGTTGAACCTTATGAGGCTTGCACAGACCCACTCCTCAAGCCCATCCAGCTCCCTCTGGACGCCACTTCTTCACTCTAGAGCATCAACTGCCCCCCTCAGCCTGGTGTGATCCACAAATGCGCTGCCAGCGCACTCAATCAATCCCACTGTCTGTATCACTGGTAAAGATATTTCACAGCATTGCTTCCAGTATGAACCCTTGAGGGACACTACTCATCACACTCAATTACTACACATGATTTTTAGTTTTCTAAAACAATCTCCTGACACCCAAACACAGTTAACACTCTCTTAAATTCACTCATTCAGGAGTACATATGTAGTTAAGGCTGCTGCTTCCAAGTTCAATTTGCAAGTACAATTTAGATTTAACTGACATACAAAGGAATCCTTTGACAAGTGTCCCCAGAGGGCATTACATATGCATTAAATAGCATGTGTTACACACAGAGTTAAGGGTATCTGACACCAGAGAAAACATACACCAGCTCTATGTTTTAGGTTTCATATACATGTAATAAAAAACCAAAAACGTCAAAACAGATCAATAGTTTATTGAACTAATGAACAGAAGTAATCTTCTGTTAAACAGCAATATCTAAACATCAGCACTTTATTAGAAGATGTATATATTTACCTGCTCTCATGGAGCCTTTCCTGGCTAACCGGAGGAGACCTTTCTTTTTCAGGATGAAACTTCCTCCAATGAAAATGCTGGAACTCATAGCCAACACCAGACCAATACAGAAGTCATACCTCCCCCGAGTTTGGCTCATCTCGTAAACTACTAAACACTGTCACATTGATCAATGAGGAGCAGAACTTCTGTTACTCAACAAAAAATGATGCAACACTGAAACATGAGCAAAATAAATACATTAGAATTAAGCTGATAGAAATACGTGCTGTATAGGAAAATCCTCAACAGCTCATGTTCTCCTGTAAATGGCCTCTGCTAAGAGTGGTTAACAAAAAAAAAGGCAGTCTCTGAAGCATGTGTAAGCTTGCACTAAGGATGAGTAACTAACAAGTTTGAACACGGAGAAGGGAGGGTTTCTGACCTGGCATATAAAAACTGAAACCCAAATAAAAATTCTTTTAGAAACTTTAGGGAAATTTGACAAATATGTAATTTATTTTTCTTTTCATTGAGTACACATCTGTGTCTGGCACATCATGTAACTGATGATACTGATCAAAAAATTACTTACATTGAAATCAGTTTGTAAAAGAGTTTGAGAACAGCTGCACCATTTCTTCCACATAAAGTCCCTAGAAAAATGAAAAAGAATATTAGAAGGATGTTTAATCATATAGCCATCTTCATAATACAAACAAATCTCACATGCATGCACATGCAATTACTCTTTAACAGGAAAATCTGGCAAGAAATAAGGCTTTTGTTTGTTAATTTATTTTATAGAGTTTCCCATACTCGTATGACGCACCTTTCATTATTACTTTTCCCTGTACTTTAATGCTTTCAACTTTGATTAATGTGCTATACCTCTAGGAAAACCTAGCAGAGAGCTACTGGTGGGTTAGCATTAAAACTGAACACAGATCCTCTTACTTGCATCCAGGTAGGCCGTGAAAAGGTAGAGGAAAACAATAAGCACTCAACATAGCACTGCTCAAAACGCTGCAAGAGCCACAGTTCAAAATTCTCAAATCCTCTTCCCTTAATCTTGCACAGTAATTTTTAATATCTTATTTTGTAGGACAAACTAAGTAAATTATCTACATGAGAGTGCTTTCACTTTCTAGCAACTTTTAAAAATAAACTGGTTTCTTGCATGATACAAAACCACCTACTGAACAAAACCAAGACAAATCATCAGTGCATGAGACAGACCAAACCCAGCCACCTCACGAACTGCACAAAATACCCTGGTTTTGAATTCAAACAAGACTTTCAGTTCCTTGAAGAAGTTTTTAATGCAAGGAAAAGACGTAAGACTTTTGTGACTATTCTACCATCTGTTCTAGCCGGTGTAAGGCACTCTGTTCAGGTAATCGAGCTAAGAATGTTCTTCCAACTCCAGCTGGTGCAAAATGTGACAGTGGTATAGCATCACCTGGGGGAGGAGGGGCTGGTTTTGCTAAGCATTATCCTTTACTGGTTTTTTCAACAGTTGCTACTTTAGTTATATTACTAACGGGATTATTTTTACTAGTGTAGCTTTTTACTAAAAGAGAACTCTCCATATTGGCAAAACCATATTTTTCATTTCCTTTTCTTCTCTCCCTGGTTTGCATACCTTCACCTACACCAACAGTGGAAAAGAGCATCAGTTAGTCCCATCCTGACACCTTCCACCCACTGCATTCCAGAAACCAGGGAGAAGCACAGGCTGCTTGTCTTTGCAGAGGAAGAATTTGATTGCAGAAGAATGAGGAAACTTCTGTGCTCACAGGTAGTTTCATGAATTTAGACTTGAAAAGGATGCTACACTTCAAAACCTAGTATTCTACTTTCCCCCATGTTCCAAATACACTGAAGTGCCCTGTCAACCACTTTGTTAACCTTGTAACGACTCAAATCTCAGCCACTTAAATTACATAAATTCAGATAAATTACTGCTAGCTCTTCCCATCAAGTTTATGTGTCCTCACAGACATGGCCAGTCCCATTTCTGCTTGGGATAGACTGCCTTATTTCCACCTAAGGTTTATTCAGATGTCTACAGTTGCAGACAAATGTCACACAGTCATGGTGGACCCAACTTCTCTCTGAAGAGATCTGGCTCCCTCTGCATACAGCACAGATATAATTTGCATCTGTAAAACTGACATGTGCAAGGTCAAAGCAGTACCAGGCACGGGAAGTTTTACACTTCAGGAAATCAGGACTTTAATTCTAACCCTAAGACTTAATAAAAGAAGAACTAATGCATCCTCATAAATATAATCAAGAAAAATTATCTATGGGCATCAGAAAAGAAAATGCCATGAAATGAGCAGTTTCTGGAATAAATACGCCTCTCATGTTTCTGCCTTGGGATAAGCCAGAACTGTTGCATTCCAGCAGCCAGGGCCACTACTAGGTTATAAACAGACAGAAGCCAGAAAATGTAGGAGTTAATTAAAGCTGACAGTCGTGTAGTTCTGCAAAGGTTCTTTAATCAAGTTTACAGCTGATTTTAACACATAGAACACTTCATCCACTCAAGACCAGCACTGTCATGGAGGAGTACTAGTTTCCTGCTCTGGTTTCAGGGCTGAGACTCTCCTGTTCACAGAAGCTACAACATCTACCATGCCAACAAGAGCCACTCATTAATTAAGAGCCTGTGGATCTGCTGGTGCCATGAGTCATAACTCTCAGTGTGCACCAGTGCAATGACAGACCACACAGGGAACTGGGTTTGAAGGTTATCAGACAGGGAGAGATGGAGAAACTTGGAATGTGAAAAAAAACACTGTGGGAGATAAGCAAGTCCAGATTAGCCACCAAGTTTTTTTGCTTATTTTCAAGATGTAACCAAAATGTATCACAAATGCTAATGAGAAACAGACGGTCTGGTCTAAAACACAGGATAACGATTCTTTGCCTCTTTGCTCAGAAATCATTTTCTCTCAAAAGTAGCACAAACACAGTGCTCAAAAGTTGTTACATTTATTGTAGCAAGTGAGCTCCCTAAATATTCAGAAACACTGAAAGTGGTGTAATGAGATGAAGTAATATTTTACATTTAAAAGCAGATCAGCATAAGTAAGAATGTGGGAGTTATCAGCCAAAGAAAATTAGTATCATTTCCACAAGCTGGACGTTGTATAGAAGCAATAATTAGAGCTGGGAAAGGCAGACATGGTGCATTGTTCCAACTTTGCTTACTTGGCTACAAGCCCTCTGGAGTTCGGTAGACAGTCTTAAAAGACTTACAAGAAGTAATCTAAATATATGCTAAATTATTTAAATTCAAGAATCTCTTTTCAACTATGAACAGGATGATGCCATTAAGCAAAAAAATGACCTTAACAGGCCATTTACTTCAACCCTTCACCATGTACTACATAATTCACTGCTGCTCCTCATTATAGGTAATTCAGCCAAGCTTCTCCCACAAAACACTTGCAAAGGAAACTTCACAAACATGGCAGTCATGCTCTGATGCCATTAGGAGCTCTCATTATCGAATCATCTTCACTTTCACTACCAAATCCCAGTGTGTTTGTCCACTCTAGCCTGGAAAAAGATACAAGTCGCTTTATCTTTGCATCCACACATCAACATTACGCTGCAGGTTAGGTGGTTGGCACCTTCTGCTGTGCCACCCTCTGAGTCCTTTCCCAATAGCTTTATTTAAGTGCAATTTCCAAAGCTGCATACAGTACTTTAGCTTGAGTTATTATCACTTCTGCAGTACAGTGGTAGACTGTATTTATTTTTAAACATCCAAATCAGGTGGTTTTCTTAGCCCTTTGTCTGCAGTCACCTACTGTTGACTCATTTTCAACTTCTCTATTAGTCAAACCTCCTGCACTTGTATTGCAAATTGTTCCTGCCTGGGTATAATAGCTTCCATTTACTCCTATAAAAAGCCGTCTCTTTTTCAGAAATGTTTCCTGGAAACATTCAACCAAGGTTACACACTGGCAATCCTTCCCTGCCCAATGTCATTGATTATTTCTTTGTCTTTTGAGCCAGATCAATAACATTAAACAGCCACAGATTCAGACGTGATGGAAGATTTTTAAACAAAAGCCTGCTTTGGCAAGACAATAATACTCTAGGTACAGCCATTCTGCATCTTTTGAACTGTTCTGTGGTATTTTACTGTAAATTCTGCGTATTTACAAGAGCTCCATGAGAAATTTTGTGTTTCTAACATTGGAATTAAGCATCTATTTAATGCCCTTCTAGCCATAAAGCTTGTAAGCTTGTCATGGAAGGAAAGGGGGGTTGAATCAACAAGTTGTTTGATTACACATCGACTATTATGTGTCATGTTGACTATTACGTGTTCACTTCTTCCTTTCCACAAGCATAAAACATTCCCTAACAAAACAGAAATACAAATGTTCGGTGATGAGTCTTTAGAAGGCTCATTATACATACCAATTTTGTTCCAAAATCCAGAGGCATTCACTTCTTAAGTATTTCGAAGTTAGGTTTCTAAAACAGAAGTTAAAAATAACATTAATTGGCATGTTAAGAATTTGGCAAAAATATTATGTCCATTACTTCAAGCCGGTATCATTTTCATGCATGACACACAAGACTTTACAATGTCCATCTATGCTTTAAAAAAGAAGAGGATTTTTGTTTTAAAAACACTTGAATAACAAATCAGTACGATTTTTGATTTCATCTTCCTTAGGTACATCTTGCCTGAAGCCTTAGTTATTTCACCCCTTTGCTTTTCACTTCACAAATCAAAGAACCTAACTTGCGATCTAAGTTATTCTTTAGAAGATACCGTATTAAATTGAACTGAAATATCATCCTAATACTTTCAGTTTTGTTCTGTAACTAAAGTCCTAAGGCACTTTTATTGCAACATAACTAATATCGAGTTTTAATTATTGGCTTTAGTATGGTGAGTTTTCAGAGGATGTTTATACAGAATCACAGAATATGCTGAGTTGGAAGGAACCCACAAGGATCATCAAGTCCAGCTCCTGGCCCTGCACAGGACAGCCCCAAGAATCATACCATGTACCCAAACACACATAGATTTGAACTCTGTCAGGCTGGTGCTGTGACCACTGCCCTGGGGAGCCTGTTCCAGTGCCCAGACACCCTCTGGGTAAAGAACATTTTCCTAACACCCAACCTAATCCTTCCCTGACACAGCTTCAGGCCATTCCCTGGGTCCTGTCACTGGTCACCCGAGAGAAGAGATCAGTGCCTGCCCCTCTGCTTCCCCTCATCAGGAAGCCGTGGACCATGATGAGGTCTCCCCCCAGCCTCCTCTTCTCCAACAGGCTGAACAGACCAAGTGCCCTCAGCTGCTCCTCATACGGCTTCCCCTCTACCCCCTTCACCACCTTCACAGCCCTCCTTTGGATATACAGAACTCTGGGGCAGTGGGGAGTATGAACACAGAAATAGTCTCAGTAAGATTACTAAAATCCCCCCAAATACATAATTATTAAATCCAAGCCTTCCTCAGTCATGTTCCATCCACTCACAAACACATCTTTTAAAGACAGGTATAGAGAGAACACTGAAGGACAAATACAACGGAGTATTAGGATAAAAGAGTTCAAACCTTAGTCACATGCACCTTTAAAAGGCCAAGATGGAAGCACACAGTATCTACAGATTCTGTACACACTGTTTAGGAATCAATAAGTTCCATTTCACACTGCACATCTGCCCCAATGCAGGATACAGTTTTCCAGCTCTGTCAAAGTTAAAGACTGACCAAGCTTATACACATAATTATTTCCATATTACACATAGGCAAGCTAAAAATATATTTGTGTTATATATATGCTTGTATATAATGCTAGAGGCACTATCACGTGCTTAGAAAGCAAAACATACCTTAACTATCCTAAAGTTGCCTATTTTAAAAGGTTTAGATAAGCTATGGGGAAAATTGATTCTTTACAGCAGATTTCTATTTATAAAGCAAAAGCAACAAGCACTCCATTTTATGAAACTAGGAGGAAACAAAAAAATGCCACATTAAAAACCTATTTTTTGCATGTGCTGCTTGTAGTTATTCTATAAAAAAAGATCTTTTATCAAAACACTTTTACATAAAACTAAAAAGTATCTTCACTAAGACAGTATTATTTATTAACTGAATACAAACTACAGACAGTGCTTTATAGCTGATACTGCATTGACTGTTTTCATGGAAAGCTATCAAAATAGATTCAAGATAAGACTTGCCTCATCTCTGCTGTACCTGGCACATGAGTTCCACTCTCGTGGGAGCGGTAACCAGCACAGGGTCACTGAAGTTCCACCTTTGGTATTTAATATGGGCAGCTTCAAATTTAAGATAATTCATGAAGTTAAAGTCCAATCTAGACATTAGTCACGGCTACTCCTTTGACACAACTTATAACGTGTTATAACCTGCTCTCTTTTTGCCAGGATTTTATTATGACAATTAACTACTTTAACAAAAGCAGAACTAGTGTGACACTGAATTCTAAATACAATGATACTGACAAAACCTTATGGAATAATTTTCTATCCATGAAGATGTTATCTTCCAGAGGAAAAAAACATAACTGTATACAATGAGGCACACCAAAAGCATTAAGACAGAACCACAATGACTTACATTTATCATGTTTTCATAACAAACAACATTAAAGACATTGTAGTGAAATAGAGAAAGTTGACTGCTTGAAAAAGATTGGGGGAAAAAACAGGGACAAAAGAGTTAGATACAGGCAACATCTTCACAGTGTATGAATGCACAAAAATCTTCACTCTGAATCACAGAATCAACTAGGCTGGAAGAGACACGTGAGATCGAGTTCCACCTAAGACCCAACCACCACCATGTCAACAGACCACGTCCAGTCTTTTCTTAAACACCTCCGGGGACAGTGACTCCACAAGGTACCTCCCTGGTCAGCCCATTCCAATATCTCATCACCCTGTCTCTGAAGAAATTCCTCCTAATGTCCAACCTAAACCTCCCCTAGCGCATCTTTAGACTACAATGAACTACAGTGCAAAGCTAAGATTACTTTTTCCACGTCAAAATTATGCACCAGGGCTCTTCAGTTGTGCTGAAGGTGCTCTGGAACCAGGCTGCACAAGCCTCAACCTCGGATAATTCAACCCTGGACCAAAGGGAAGATGAAGCGGTTTAGCTCCCTGGTTAACCACACGCACACGCCAATACGAGGCACAGCGGCTCGGGAGCACGGGCAGACCCAGCACACTGTACCTGGACACCTCTGGCCGGTGGGAGAACTCCACAAACAGCCCGCTTTAGAACTTTTAATCTCGGCCTTCTCAGATCAAGCCACAAGTTTTCCACTACGGACAAACCACCCTTGGGCTCGTACGGCCAGACTCAAGGCCCGGAGCCCCGCGCCCAGCGCCCCCCCGGCCCACTCGCTCCTCACCCGCAGCGCCCAGCGCCGAGGGCCTTGCGCCGAGCGCTCCGCGGGGAAGGAGCCCCGCCTCCCCCCGCCCTCC